>JARUHE010325572.1:0-11170 GCA_031471125.1 Archaeomysis grebnitzkii | reverse complement strand
TATATGAACTACATTACATTGTAAAATACACATCAACTTGCACGTATATAAAAAACTTGTTTAAAAAGTACTTTTAGCAGTCAGTTTTTTTTTGTAAATAACAATTTAGTATGGTTAATATTTTTATTTTAAACTTTTCAAATACTTAGATATCTTTTGACATTATCTTCACATTTTTCAAAATAATATTATAGAAGGATCTATTCAACAAAAATGTTTTTGTTGAAGTGTTTATATTTGGGACTTTTCAATTAATTAACGTTCACTCACTCTTCTATTTTTGATGAAATCATTTGACTTGTATATCAATTTTGACGAGTCAAAATCGATAATGTAATCAGTGTAGTGTTTACGGAAAACAAAAACAGAGAATTAAGTTCATTTCAGTTTTTATAATCGTTTTTACGTTATTTTAAGTATGTTTCTAAAATTATCCAGTCACGCCAAAGTATTTTCTTTCGCATTCCTTATAGCTTCCTTGGTATGCACCGCATTTTTCCTCATCTCTTTTGATGCTGTTAAAGAATATTGATCTTAAAATGGTAGACGGGCAGTTATATACTAAATTACAACCTGATTTTCTAATGTATTTTTGGATATATTTCAAATTAGGGTTGAATGGTAAGGAGATTAATATATTAAATTGTATACAATTTATCAAATTATACGAAAAATATTAAACTGTATCAACTACATTAAATTAAATGAACTATAATAAATTGCATACAATATATCAAACTATATTAAATATATTAAATTATATCGAATAAACTAAACTATACCAATTGTCCAATTATATTTTAAAATATTGACTTTTATTGTAAACTTGTTAACAAAAAAACAATTTTTCACAAAAAACTAACAAAAGCTTATTTAATAAGTATTTACAAGTATAAGAAGCTTAAAAAATTGTTTCAAATATATTAACTTTTATTACTTCATATCAAAAAAACCTGAAAAACATGTCGAATTTTCTCAGAAAATAGTTATTTTACAGATTTTATATATTAATTGCATAAATATTATTGTAAAGTCATTAAGTAAATAAACAAATACAAAATAAACCAGATTACTGTAAGTCAATAACAAAACAATTGAAGATAAAAAATGTAACAAACATTTAAAAAAAAAACTTTTTATCTCAATAACTATATAATGGGAACTTTCAAAAGTGTTCATTCAAGATATAAATGATAACTGTACGTCAACAAACAAAACACTTGAATACTTATTTGAATATGGAAATATGGCTATCTCCACACACATTTTTCAGAAGAACCCTTATATATCACTAATTATCATTTTTTTCAAAAAATATCACTTGAGAATTTTTAATGTACACCTCATAATTGTTCATTTGAGAGACAAATGATAACTGCAGGTCAACATAAAACACTTTGAATTTTTATTTGAATATTTTGGATACAACTACTACGCCGACGACTAAGATGGAGATGGGGATGGCAGAAAAGTAACCCCTTAGTAGAACTTCGCCTCTGGCACGCTCGAAAAAAAACAAAGCACTGGAATTGTTTATACTGATATAATTAATTTTCTAAATGGAAAAACCATTAAACTTACCAAAACATTGATTACCCATAAAAATACATTTGCGTTTATAAGATTCAAGGAAATGTGAATTAAATTTTCTTTGACAATTGTGTTTCATTTTAATTAAAAAAACAGCTCAGAACAGTGGCAGTCGGAATTCACATCAAATTAGGGATGATCATTTACCATCACCCAGGGGATTAATAGAGCTGATAATTGCAAAATAACTCCCTTGCGGATACAAACATGAAACTTGTTACCAATATGCTTAGATAAATCCATTTTAATTTCACTCATTTTATCCCAAATTATTACTTAAATTGTACTTGTTTTGTGAAATGTTCAAAACGACTTGAATGGCATTGACTTTGGTAGAAAGTCCTCTCACGTGATCATTATAGACCATGTTTGGTTTTCTTACCAATAATTTATTCATTTCAAATTTGTGCAAATTTTACTCAAATGTTTCTCCACATCTAGTTCAAGGTCAAATTTGCTTCCCCCTTCGACAAGATAAGAACATCTAAGGGGAAAAAGATGACAATTGTCTCTTATTGACTTAATTTTAAACTTTTAAGTGTGAATCTTTCACAAATTACAAAGAAGCTACTATTATTTTTTGTAATGAGGACCTAACATAACGTTTTTTGACATGCATATGATGCTTTTTTTCACTTCTACCATACTTTTCTTTAACCAATACGGAATTATTTGCATTATCATTTTATCTACTGTCAAGAATAAGGAGATGCTAAAATCATTCTTGAAAAGGATTTGTATTAATACTTTGGCTGAATGTTCGACCTGTTCCGGAAATGTCCTCATTATTAGTAGAAGTATTATTATTACTAATTTTATCATTATTTTCAAAAGTATTTGTACTAGTAGCATTATTATTAGAATTATTATTATCATTAGTATTACTATTATTAGTAGTAGTAGTTGTATTAGTATAATTATTAGTAGAAGTATTATTACTGTTAATAATTTTATCATTAGTACTAGTTGTGCTAGTAGAACTATTGGTAGAAATATTATTAGTGTTAGTATTACTATTATTGTTACTAGTAGTTTTACTCGTATGATTAATAGTATAACTATTGTTATCACCTGAACTGGTGGGGTTGTGTGCCGTGAGGGGGGGTGAATGTTGGTGGGGGTTGAAGCTCTCATGAGAGACCCCGAAGTGGTGTCTCGGAGAAAACCGGGTCGAGATGCCGTAGTGGTCGATGTGTTCCAGGTCTTGGATGTGGAACTTCTCACCGCTGCTGTTCGAGTCTAGGAACGACGGTGGGTCAGACTTACTTTCCTGAAATTATTTTTTAGTTTAATTATGTTTTATTCTAATAACTATATTTTAAATCACAATTAACTAATTCATTTCACCTATTTATGTTTTATTCTAACTGATAAACGCGAATAACTGCAATTTAAATCACAATTAACTAAATCAAGTTACATATTTGTGTTCTATTCTAAGCAAAAACTCTAAGTTAGACCACAATTTAATAGTTGTAATGTTATGTTTAATTACTCAAACCACAAATTGTCTTTTAATATGTATTTATATAAGTAGATAGGCTAGTCTACCCGTATAATCTACATATTATGTGATTGGGATGTTTGTACGTAAATGAAGATGTTTTAGATAAAATAATAATAAATTTAAATGAATGATGTTTGTATTTGCTAGAAACTAAAGCATTGAAAGTGTACGTGGTCAAACAACACACCTCAAGGTTGAAATTGCAATTGTTATTTTTTTAAAAATAGTTTTCATTAATTATGAAAAAAAACAAAGCTATCTATTGCAGTGAAGATAAAAGTTTGTCTCATTGAAAACTTACGGCTGGCTTTTTCTTCTTGGGGCTCTCATCCGGCTGTTCAAAGTGCAGCATCACCGCTTTTGCCATCCATCCCAAAACAACTTTCTTTACAATTTTGGGGACTTCGATTCCTCTGACTCCTCTGTGATGAATGTTTAATGTCAAGACACTGAGTCCTGAGGCGAAACTAACCAAACAGATTGTTACTCCATAATATAAACCTGAAAAATGTAAATGTTATTATTAAGATCTGCAGATAAATATCTTTGGTAAATGCTTTTTAATGCAACAAATAGTTGTATGACAAAGTTGGCCAAGACTTAGCATTGTCCTTTTGAATGAACATGTTTTACCAAGTTTAAATTTAAACGAAACTTGTAATTAAGAAAGTAAAATCTATGGTTGAAAAGCATTTAAAGTTTACTGTATTCTTCATTTACCTGTTGTATTGTTTAAACCTAATGATAACCCTGTTTCTTATATAACGCTATACATATGAGCAAATATTTACTCAAAATCTTTCTACAACGCTTCACAATAACTAATATCACATGAAAAACAAAAGAAAATGTTAAAACTTAAGAAACTATTTAAAATAAGGACGAGAAAATTCATAAACGAATTTAGGCTGTAACCAAACAAAAGTTATGAATACAACAAAACTACTATATACAAATCGGTATATATATAAAACAATTTTTTTTTCATAATTCTACTAAGTGGTAGATAACCAAGATTTTAAAAACTATTATTTCAGTAAATATTCATTTTACAAAAATATATTCTGTACAATATTGTTCAAAATTATATATAAAGTCATTCCTGTTAAATAAAAATATATGTGAGACAAAAATTTAAAACAATATGTTTTTCATATTTATACTAACTTGTGGCTAACCAAGATTTAAAAAGAAAAAAATAATTTTTTAATAATTCTACTACGTTAAACGAGATTTGAAAACAAAAAAATAAAAAAAAATGTGAAAAAATCCGCATCCGCAGCCACCGCATCCGCATCCGTTGTTTGTCACAGCCTAAAACTGCTAATGGTAGTATTAGCTGTCAAGATATAACTTTAAAAATGAGTCCTCAGTTTTGTGCCCAAATCAAGTCAAGTGGAGGTAAATTGACTAGTTTCATTTAATGTTATAAACATTTAATAAGATAGCTTTTTCGCAGAAATTTATGTAGTGTGATGCCAATACTGTTAGCCTTTATGGGGGTTTTCCTATCATATAGCATTAGTATACAAGCTCTAAGATGCGAGATTTACCTAAGGTCATGTATCTTCCTACAATTACTTCTAGAAAGGGTCTTATGCAAGAACCATACTAGAAATGCTCTAATTATAATTTAGGACATATCAGTTTTATTAAATATAATTGAATAAAAAACGGATGTTGTTTGGCAAATCGGTGTAGATAATTAATTCTATATGTGCTTAATTTAAAATACTAAGCTTTTGCTGGACATTTTACCTCATAATCAAACAAAGTCTTACGCTTTCTTTATTTAGTTTTTTCTTTGATGGCACTTCATTCTCTACTTCTGATTTGTACCATTTATCCTATATTCTCCTACTCATCGTTTTGCTTTGCAAATGTGTAGATAATCTGTTATTTATTTAAGTTGTCATTATATTATATTAAATTTGTATCAGTTTTTCCTTATCATTATGGTTGAATGCAAATATTTATTTCTTTCTACAATCGTATAACCACTGTTTTCAATGAATATCAAGTAAATGTTCAAATGAACAATATTCGTTGAAAACCTTTTATAAAACAAATCAAAATATTTATCCGCAAACCTTCCAAACCTAACCTTCATTATTCTTAGTCTTGTCTTGGCACGATTATGAAATTGTATTGAGATTTTACTCATAATTCATTGCAAACAAAGATTAATACTTTACGTATTTTGTTTAACTAACATTGTTGGGTTATAAAACGCGATACTAGAAACTGCAGTATAAGTGTTATTAAACATATTAATTTATATTGTTTCGGTAATTATTAACACATTACAGTTAATAAATAATATAAATATAGTAAATATGAATTCACAAAAGCTATTATCATACTATCATACTATCATAGTATATTTAATAAATCAAATCCAACCTCATAATAAATATATGGATACATGTAGTTTAGCATTAAGCTTTTGCAGTGAATAAATATTTAAGAAATAATTTTATGTTTTAATAATAAATAAAACTTCAATTGAAATCATTCAACAATGAAGTATTAATTGAATTTGAAAATAGAAGTATGCAACAGTGTAATTAATTAATACAATTGAATCTACACAACATTTTTCCTTACACAACAAGCAAAAGGTTAATTCATCATTGTTATATAATTATATATCAAATGAATGATTAATTTTCTATTTAATTAACTAATCATTAAATATAAACAGTTGTTCTAATATATTATAATATATATTCACCTTAAAGATAAGCAATTTGACAAAGACATACCAATAATATAATTTATATGAATGTTGTGAAAGATGAACAAAAGTGAAACTGAAGACTCGAAAAACTGGCTCACTGGAAATTAAATTCATTCAATCAAAATATCGAATATTTTTTAAAGATGGAACGCCACGAAAACATGAAATAACATTTTAAACTTTTCAATACAGTTTTATCTCAGACTTTATTTTCTTCATTATAATTTTTAATTTATGATAAACTTGATATTATGATTTTATTTTTATTTTTCACACTACTATAATTATATAATAACAGTTCGACTTTTATATAACGATCCTATGGCCTTTGGATGAGTGGTCATGCATCGCCTTATTTTTGGTTTGTTAGGTACTATCCACACTCCCTCTTGGTGGAGAAGTAGGTCAGGTAAGAACTAATCAGACTGAGTACATCATGAAGAGTTTGATGTCATTCAAGCTCGCATCTCGAAAGAAAACTGAATTTCAACTAGCCAATCTAATTAGCTTGCCTCTACAACAAATTAATTACATACTGTAATATGCATAATATGATTGTTTAATGAACAAACTATTTCACATTAATTTAGTTGACAAATATATCGTATTAAAGATAATTGGTTTCTAAGCGAAAAAGATTTTGCAATAATAAAATTGTTTCTAAACAAAAATGGTTTTGCAATATCACACAGATAGTAAGAAATTTGTTGGTACAAAGACTTCAATTTGAGTTTGGCATTACTAGTGCAAACATATGTCCTACATAATAAAATATTATGAAGTAAAAACAAAATAAAATTTAAAATGCTTATAAAAAACAAAATAAGACTTTTAATAAGAATAAGCGATAATAGTATACTATTAATAAAATATTACATTATTAAATCATACTGTTCTTTATATCTAAGTTAAAAATGTGATATAAACTTATATACTATTAATACAATATTAATAAAATAAAATGAAGTGATGAAATCAAATTACAAATAATTAACAATACAGTTTTTCATTTTCTCTTGAATTAAGTTATAATTGTTAACTATTCTAGGAATTGTATTAGTTGGATGCATTTTAAAGCTCCAGAACGAACAAAAAAAACAACCTTTCACATAAAAAACATGCTTAACGCCATGTTGTCCGTCACTACCGAACTCCAGTATTGGTTTCTAGTCAGTCGTCAACGATATAATTATATTTTTAAGAAGATAAAACACTTTCGTAATCTACATTCAACATTATTTAATCAGTGTTAACTTCAGACCTTTCATGGTCATGAAAACGTGTGTGTACTAACTACGCTAAGCTCTCATTATACAAAAACTGACATGCTTGCAGATCTATCCATACTTATTATTCGGCTGAAACATGCCACACATTACATAATTAGTAAAAATTCCGACACCAGGTATGAACTATAAATAAAATTTCTGTTTAAAGAAAAACTATAACCAAATGATATGATCCTACTCTTTCCTTACAATTTGCAATCATTTACAACGCTTAATCATCCATTGGGATTTCATGGAACGGGACACTAAGTCATGTGCTACATAATATTTGTTTAGATTTAATATTTTTAGAGAAATAAATTGTTTTTTATGTATGCAAAACATACAACCATTGATTAAACTATATTTGTATAAAATACGTTTAGGTGTTGGTCAATTATAAATGAAATATTTTGATAGTGTTATAAATTGTCCATTTATTTTTTCATTTTGCAAATTTATCATAAACATAGATACATTTTGTGCTTTGAAATATAGATGAAACGAATTTAGCTGAGTTCAAAGTGACAGGGAAAAATGTAAGCAAAAAAGCAAACTCGTAGGAAAACAAAGTAAATTATTATTTTGTAAAAAACACTTTAAGCAGCTCCTAAAACAGAAACGGTTGTGGCAATTATGTTTAAATTATTATTTAAAGTTTTATTACAATATATACTTGTATATATGTATAAAACTAGTTGTTATTATGTATTGAAAAGACAAATTCATTTTTAATTTTATTATAATTATGAAAGTAAACAACAGTATCAGGATATTTCATAAAATGCTCACCAAAAAAAAATTCTACACGAAGTAATAAATTTAGGAGCGCCATTTTTTGCCAACGAAAGTGGTCGTTAATGTTTCACGGTTATCATCATTTTAAAGATTACAATATTATATAATAATATTTAATGTATAAAATGTTTTACAAAAAAAATATAATATAGAAATTGCATCAGTGACGTAACAAAAAACACATGGCTTATACTAAAGTTAAAATTTAATAAGAAATAATGATGAACTTCTGTTTTATAAATTCTAAGCGTTTTATCAATTCAATTAACAGTGATTACAGTTTTAGTGAATGTCCAATTATATTTCATATTATTATCAAGAAAATGATATAGCAAAAATTGTTGATAGTATACAAATACTTGTACAAACTAAAACAAGAAATGAATACACAATAGCTTCTATAGTAGCATTGCAAACAAAATGAAACAACTGGTAAAGCATAAAACTGCAATAAACCTAATATTTCCATATCTTATATCCTGACATTCCCGTAATGTTTTATTGCCATTGCAATTTGGCTCTAATGGGTTAGGTTGTGAGTGTAATTCACGTTCACCGACTAACACCTATTTGGTATCACTCATCCAAGTAATAGACTGATCCAATCAACTTTATCTTCGGTGATAAGCGAGAAATGTTCGTTGAAATATTTTTATGCTCACTCTTCATCTTATAAGGTTGGTTAAAACATATTTAACCGAGCCAAAAGAGAGAAATTAACCAATTACTATGAAAGTTGAAGCATCAAATAGTAAAGAAAATCAAGCAAAAGAAAAACATAAAATTACGTCAAGTAGTTAAGCTGTTAAGTCGACAATGTGTTATGGATGTTAAATAAACATTAAGCATAAAATTAATATAAAATTAAATACATTAACAATCTGAGGGAAAAAATCAAATTTACAGATAAAAAGGAAACTATTATGAATACATTAATAAGCCATTGTACAGACAAAACAGAAGATTTACAAAAAATAAATATTTTATACTTTCTAATCAGAGGTGTTTTCTTCTTGCGTGGCAAACTATTTCTTATAGTCAGTCATGAGAAAATTCAGAAGATATGGTAACGAAAAAATAAAAAAATATACTCACTAATCAGAGGTGTTTTCTCCGTGGGTGGCAAACTCTCTCTTATGGTCATGAGAAAAACTGTGAGAGAAAGCAGCGACGAGATGCCCAACGTCACCTTCTCCCCGCTCTCACTTGGCACATAAAAAACCAGCAATGCTGAAAAAATTGGGCAATTTTTATTCTATGTATTGTCTATTTTTTATTTATTATTGTTGGTCATTATTATTCTTTATTAGTATGTGTTATTGTTACATACATTTCTATTTTCTCTTATTATCTTCTATTATTTCTCATTCGTGTTTTTATTGTTACTTATTATTATTATTATTAGTATTATTATTTGTATTGCTATTTATTATTATTATACAGTATATATAAATTTTAGTTGACATTTTTTTATTGAAAAAAACTTTTAATATGATGCCAATAATATGAAATCATGTCTAAATATAAAAACTTAATTAAGAGCTTGCATACTTCAAAATTATTTTTATGTTAAAACTGATCATAAGTATGTATTTATAAAAAAAACGAACGAAAATCTTGGAAACCAAAAACATAAAATAAAATATAGTAAAATAATAAAATAAAAACAAATACAAAATAAAGGCAATAAATAAAGTTGAAAGAAATTTGATTTCACTATTTACTACAAATCCTATCAAACTTTTGAACAAAGAACGAATCTATCTGAACAAAATTCAATCTAGATTTTTGTTTCGACTTTCATTTACATCTTTTAATTAACATCCAAGTTTATGTAACATGGAATTTTATTGAAAATGCAATGGTCCTATTTATAAATAACCATACATATAACTGCCTTAAAGATTACGTTGTACTGTACTGTATATTCTTAAAGTATACTAGATAACAGATATCTACTTTATGGGAAACAGACTAATGTTTTATTGTTAATTTTGCGAAGTTTTATTTACTGCATTCAAATCTAAAATACTCAAAATAAGAAATGCAAACATTGGTTCGTCAATGTAAACCCATTGCATTAATTATCCAAACCAAGACAATACACATGAAAGAAACATTTTTGCCATTCTACTCGAAAGTTTTAATGCTTTAGGCTTGTAGTTTTGTTTAATATAATTATAAAACTTAGCAATTCAGTTTCTTAAGATTATATTTTATTTTATTTTATAGTTGTAAATTTAGCAATTCAGTTTCTTAAGATTATATTTTATTTTATTTTATAGTTGTAAACTTAGCAATTCAGTTTCTTAAGCTTGTATTGTTTGTGTTATATAATTATAAAACTTAGCAATTCAGTTTCTTAAGATTGTATTTTTTTGTGTTATATAATTATAAAACTCAGCAATTCAGTTTCTTAAGATTGTATTTTTTTTGTGTTATATAATTATAAAACTCAGCAATTCAGTTTGTTTCTTAAACTTGTATTATTCGTTTTAAATAATTATAAAACTCAGAAATTCGGTTTCTTAAGCTTGTTTTTATTTGTTTTATATAATTATAAAACCCAGCAATACAATTTCTTAAGATTTTTATTTTTTGTTTTACATAACTATAAAACTCAGCAATTCAGTTTCTTAAGATTGTATTGTTTGTGTTAAATAATTATAAAACTTAGCAATTCAGTTTCTTAAGATTGTATTTTTTTGTGTTAAATAATTATAAAACTCAGCAATTCAGTTTCTTAAGATTGTATTTTTTTGTGTTAAATAATTATAAAACTTAGCAATTCAGTTTATTAAGCTTGTATTTCTTGTGTTATATAATTATAAAATTCAGCAAATCAGTTTCTTTGATTTTAGATGTCTCTTTGGAAACAAAATTGAATATCTCAATTTGGACTTTCAACTGTTCAAATATTCTAAAATTAAATTTTACTTTTCTGGCGGAAAAAGTTTATGTTCAGTAAAAGAAAAAATAAACCGAAAAATAAGGATTACCAGTGCATAAAATTTTTAATTTGTTAAAAACCTCTTCATTGCCCAAAGTTATTATAAATTCTGACAATGCTAACTGCAATTAGTAAAATTGAGGTTTTATTAAACTGCAACTCATGCATAATTTTAATAGGCTAATGAAGAATTTTGCATAATTTTATATGTAATAATTAAATGAGATCGAAATATTTATATTGAAATGAATATTCAAACAATTACATTTAAAATTGCACATTAAAAAATAAATTATTCCAATTTTCAATGGAATGTA
>JARUHE010325561.1:0-11171 GCA_031471125.1 Archaeomysis grebnitzkii | reverse complement strand
AGCATAGTTAATAAAATAATTAAATTAATAATAAGAATGACAAAACAATTAAAATAATAATAATAATAATGACAAAAGAGTTATAATAATAATAATAAAAAAGAATAGAAAAATAATAATAATAACATTAATATACTGTTGTATAGTAATAACAAAAATATTCATACAAATAATATTAATAATGATAGCAATCCGAGATAAAAATATTAATAATAATAACAATAATAATGAAAAGAATAACAATAATAATGATAATATTAACAATAATAATGATAATCTTACAAAAAGTAATACTAATAATAATAATAATCATTGATAAAATTATAATGGTGAAAAATATTCTAAATTGTTTCACATTTACTTCAATGTCAATAATTGAATGTGTTAAATAAAGTGTTTATATTTATTATTGTTGTTGTTGCTGTTTTGCTATAATTGTTATTTTATTATTATTGTTATTTTGTTATTCTTTTTATTTTTACCATTATTATCTTTGTTATTATTATTATTTTTACTATTATCATCTGTTTTTATTACTATTATTGTAATTGTGTTACTGTTATTATTATTTTTAATATTATCATCTTTGTTATTATTATTATTATTATTTTTTACTATTATCATCTGTTTTTAATATTATTGTTGTTATTTTGTTATTATTGTTAAGATTTTTGCTATTATTATCTTTGTTATTATTATTATTATTGTTACTATTATCATTTCTGTTATTATTATTATTATTATAATTTTGTTATTATTATTTGTATTATTTGTATTATTTGTATTATTGTAATTTTGTTATTAGAATGATTACTATTATTGCTGTTGTTTTGTTATTGTTATTATTATTTTTACTATTATTACCTTTGTTATTATTATTATTATTTTTACTATTATCATTTTTGTTATTATTATTATTATTATAATTTTTGTTATTATTATTCTTTTCTTTATTGTTGTTATTTTGTTATTGTTATTACTATTGTTTATATAGTATTATTGAAATTATCACCACAAATATTACTAATATTATTTTCGATCATTGCTTTCTAAAAGTTTCTCTCAACAGCAGAAGTTTTCCACTTTCTGTGAATCTGCTTTATTGAAAATAGAGACGACATTTCATAGGAAAGTTTAATGACGGACGGCTCATAATTGTGTCATACCCAGTCGGAAATTATCGTCGTACCAACTGTAAAACGAGATACTTTAGAGTCGAGGCATAGTCGATTTTTGCATTTTGAATACCTTGTGAGTATCATTTAAGTACCCTTTAAGATATAAATGTCCAGAATTGGAAAAAATTTACTACACTAAATTTATCCAACTGTTTAAGTATTTTTTGGTACTTAACTCGATTCAAAAGTATGCCAATAAGCAGAAACATCGATCATAAACTACTCTGTTTATTTTAGCATTAAGTTTTGACAGATGACGGTATCAAAACATATAATGAAAACTCAGATGTTAATTGAGCAATATTTCTATATCAAAAACTACACTAAGAATCTTCATTTTTAAGCTGGAGATAAGAAACAGCACTAATGCAACACTAAACGGTTAATTAATATCAAAACAGGTGGAAAACTCGACGAGAATTTCCGACTTGGTACTCCCCAGCCACAGAACAACTAAGAAATGCTAAGTGTGTTAAATTTCTTCAGCCAATCACAACTAACTGACAATAGTGACGTCACAGTCACGTGATTGCTTCGAACATTTTGGTGGTTGGGTTGTTATTATAATAATTAGAATTGATTGGCGGTTATTAATTGTTCAATAGATTAAAGACGTGTAGATGATCAACTCAAGAATTTTTGATGAATAAATTCAGAGTTCGAGTTGCCAGAAACTTCCAGCAAAAATTGTGCTAGATACCTTAATATAATGTTTTTATCTATGCAACTTCAATGTATTTTTTTCTTCTCAGGAATAATTTTTCTTTCATTAAATCATTTAATACTTATATTTTAAATGCTATTTTTGTATAAAATTTGTATATAATCATGCATAAATTTTTTATTTACAATATTGAATATATTTAATTACAAAATAGTGTCTTGTTATTGAATTGTAGGCTTACAAAAAAGACGATTTACATTGGTTTCTACGGAAATATCTTGAAAGACTTTAAGACTGCTTATTTGGGTCCAAATGTATAACATTGAGTGGTGCATCGATACGTCTTTGATCTAGGGTGTGATGTGCCCCAGCAGTTGTATGTAAACAACAACCTGCTGCTCAGGGATAAAGAAAATTCGTGCATGTCCGATGTAATTACAACTTGATAATATTGATGTTGATACGAGTAGCGTGAAACACAACTACAATTAATGTAACTTTCTAAACAATATTCAATTAATGTTGTAATGTACGATTATTCAATATATTGTACATAACAATACATTGGAAAGAATACAATATGTTATATATAATACAATATATTGGAAATAATACAACATGTTATATATAATACAATACATTGGAAAGAATACAACATGTTATATATAATACAATATATTGGAAATAATACAACATGTTATATATAGTACAATACATTGGAAAGAATAAAATATGTTATATATAATACAATATATTGAAAAGAATACAATATATTATATATAATACAATATATTGGAAATAATACATGTTATGTATGATGTATAATAATTTTAAAATAATTGGATCATTTTTTCAAGCGAAATCCAAGCAACCATTTTTTTAATTTATAAAAAAAAACTATTATTTTTTTGTATTATTTCTTATTGTTCTGAAGAAAGAATTGTTCAGAAAAATATGCACAAATAATAAATTGATTTGTTTATATCTTTTTTATAATGCAAATTCAAAACAACATTTTTGTGCAAACTAACAATTTGTATAAAATCGATCATTAAAATGATTTATTTATTTAAGAATTTTAAATTTTAAATTTATAAACGTAAGAAAATAAATGAAATGATTGTAAAGTTTTTTTTAATTCATTAAAACAAAGTTTAAAAAGATATGAAACAAACACAATTTTTTTGCACGCGTCCAATGGAAGCGATTGAAGAGGAAGTTCCGTTAGTTGGTCAACACATCTTATTTATTCACCACTGACCCTTTAACACTCAAGATTTTGCTTCGCTGTATTCAAAGGGCCAATTAATTTTTATTATCATTATTTGAAACTTAAACGAGAAAGTTTTTAAAAATATTTTCAACGGAAATTATTTGTTTTGAAGAATTTCGTTTTGTCCCGCCATTCGATGACGTCATTCAAAATGGCAATGACGAGTTCGCTTTTTTGTCGAAATGTTTTTGTGATTTTTTTCTACTCCGAATAAAGTGACTTTTCAAATTCGGATCTTCTTTGTTATCAAAAAATAATTGTAAAGATAGATTAATCGCCGCAAGAACTCGATTAAATATTCAATGCAATAAATAACTGTGTTACTTGATGAGATTCTAAAACATGTCGTCAATTTTTCATAAACAAAAATAGATTTATAAATAATATTTTTTAATTACCTAATGTAATAGAAAATGTCAAAAAATATTGAAAAATAACGCATTGTATGCATGAAAGCTAGGCTGTGCAGAGCATTATATATATTTTCATGAAATAAAGATATTGTTATATTATTATTACTATTGTTATTATTATAATTATTACTATTAATATTATTGTTTTTATCATTATTAAGGTAGGCTTATATAAAACGCAGTTAGCACAAAAAAGATTACAAATTGAGACAAACGTATTTAGATTATCTCAAATTAATCTTATACAGCCTAGGTCTACCAAAAAACATTGAACTAATTTCTTCAACACATCATAATTATTTTTCAATAAATGTTAAACTAAAAAAAAGTATAATAAACATTTGAAACTGAAGTGAATTCGAGCATTCAGTAAATAATTGTGTTGGTGTGTACACGCTGTTAATTTATTGAATCTATTTAATTTTAAAAAGCTGTGAAATAATTTACCAAAATATTTATGTAGAAAGAAATTGAAAATAAATTAAAATATAAAACAAAATTCTACTAAGAATAAAACATACTGTTTGGATCGACAATAGCACAAGTGAGGTAAGCTCTATGTTGTTTGAATTTGGGTTACCTCACTTGTGCTATTGTCGATCAAGATATTCTTCATACATAGCACAAGTGAGGCAAGCTCTATATTATTTGAATGTGGGTTACCTTACTTGTGCTATTGTCGATCAATTTATAATATGATAGTATATCAAAACTATAATATAATAGTAATAATGTAATAAAATGTTAACAACACAACATAATATTAGTAATATACTATAATACCAATAGTATACATTAACAATGTAACATAAATAACATAATATAATACCAATAGTATAATATAATATTAATAGTGTAACATCAATAATATAATATAATATTAATAATATAACTTACATTAATGACATTAATATTAATAATATAATGGAATGTTAATAACATAAGATAATATTAATGATATAATAACAAGGATTTAATATAATATTAATAGTATAACAAAATACTGATATTTTATAACGTAATATTAGTAGTATAACAAAATACTGATATTTTAAAACGTAATATTAAAAATTTAATATTAACAATATAATAAAATACTATTAATATCACGTAGCTAATATTAAAGATTTAAGATAATATAAACAATAAAAAAAACATTAAAATTATAAATATTATTAAAATCACGTAGCTAATATTAAATATTTAAGATAATATTAACAATAAAGTAAACATTAAAATTATAAATATTTTTAAACATACATTATACTATTATTAACGTAATAAAATATTAATAAAATAATATAATGCTAAAAATACAATATTAATATTTAATATAACACAACATTAATACTACCATAACACAATATTAATAAAACAAAAATAACAATAGGCCTACAATACAACTTTAATAATATAACATAATATTAATAAAACAAAAACAATAATATAACACAACATTATTACTATAACATAATATTAAAAAACAATATTAATGATATAACACAACATTAATAACATAAAACTAAAAAAATAATAAATTATATAATTTGTCATAAATGAACCGAAATTGGAAATCTATAATTTTCAACGAACTATTATGGTGACCACGAATTCCATTTTCGTCTACTGACCTTAAAAAGAATAATAATAATGATGACATACTTACTCGGAATATTTTACTCATTCAATCAACTGAAATAAAACTTTACTTCATATTTGGATTGACAATACCACAAGTGAGGTAAGCTCTAGGTTGTTTGAATCTGGGTTGCCTCACTTGTGCTATTGTGGATCTAGTTGTACAATTGAGAATAATCTTTTTTGGACATTAACAATGTTTACCTTTTATAATTGTTGTTGTAAATTTTCAATCATACATGTAAAGCTATTATTATTATGTTTTTTTCCAGTTCAATATTATTTTATACTCGTAATTAATGTGTTATATAATTCATGATTATTTGTTATATAAATGTTCTTGGAATTCTTCACTAAATTTGAAGTTATTTTGTTTTGTAGCATTATTAATATATATGGAAACATGCAATACGTTTTTATTTCGTTTGAATTATTCAATAAACAATACAATGTGTTCTCTTATATAGCGCTGCTAAAATTTTCTTAAAAAAGCTCGACATCCTTAGTTGGGAAAGGTTTTTAAGCTGTGTGAATAAACGGCTTCAATAAATTTTGCCCATTTTTAAAATAATAAAAAAAATTACAGAAAAGTTGCTTGAATGAAAATAAAGAACATAACATTCTATACCTGGTGTCACTAATTTTTTTTTGGCGAAATCAGTATTTATTATACTTATTAAAACATACATTTTATAAGAAAGTTGAAATTCATGATTAACCGAGATTTTATTTGAAGGTTTAGAGAAAAGTTTATTTAAAACAAATGAAAGAATATGAGATTCTAAGGTAGAATACCTAAATGTTTTCTTCCCAAATATTTATATCTCTTAAACAATAGGCATTTTAGGAGTTTTTAGACAGCTAATTTTTCAGCAAATTCATGGTTAACCCACACTTTTTTGTAGGTTTAGAGAGAATTTTATTAGAAGCAAATGAAAGAGAATTATTACTATAATAGCTTACAGCATTGTTTTCAACAATTACATAAATTTAGAAACTTTCAACATACAACTACAGCATTTAATGCGTAGCAATTACTTGTGCTTGTTTATATAGAACATTTTTCTTGAACGGATTATATTTTCATTGGAGTGTTGTCCAGTCTTATCAAACCTTCTCAATGGTAAATTAATTCGTGAAGCATATTTTTGAATTTCATTTTAATCGTTTCTTGTAACACCGATGATACCTAAATATAATAGCCAAGTCCATCGTATTTTGTACCAGTGATACAAATCAAGTTAGTTATGTTTTCAATTACTTTATACAGGTTATCTGTATTAATTGTATTTAAAAACATAACTAACTTGATTTGTATGACTGGTGTTTAATTAGATGGAGTAAGCCATTAAACTTTTGTATCATTGTTGCTACAATTGAAACGGTTGACGTGTTAAATGTAAGAACATTTAATATTTTATACCTCAAAAGTGTGACAAATTTTCTTTGTCTGTTTTAGCCGAAGGGAGAGGAATTAATGAAGAAAATTAAATAATTTTTGTTGTAAGCCCATATAGGTGCAAATTAAATTGCCACTGTTGTCAATTCTTACTAGAACTGATCATTAAATTGGAATTAAATTTTTTATTGTTATATAAAACCACAAAAAGAAAAGGTTTGTTCTATGGCATTTTTGTTACAAAAAATAAGTCAATGAGCTCGGCTTTATTCACTACTTTTCAACATATGTGCTCTTCATTATAGCATATAAAAATGTTAAATTTTGATTATTTATGCAGTATAGTGAATGCCTAACAAGAAATGAATGAATACATTAGTAAACGTGTCTATGGCTGTACCAAACCCTGCAATTATCCAGTACCGTTAAACCACAAAAAGAGAACTTAATGGTCATTAAAAAAGTCACAATGTTACAGCCGACAAAAATTGGGGAAAATAACCTCTACTCTTTCAACAAATAAACCGTGGCCAAATTAAAGTGAGATTTTTCACCAGATAAACGTTATTTGTGGTCATATTGCAATTACAAGATGAATACTCAATGGACATAATCGACTGCTGAACATAGAAGACAAGTGTGTGCCAACACAACACTGGCATACAGAGTCCAGTGGATAATTTTGGGAAGAGTTGACTTTAGCTTGGTATTAGTGGGAATGACCTACGATTCTACAACCTAGTAAGCACATGCTGATGAGTGCGACATTTATGTTCAACATCAAAAACTGTAGATTGTACAGCTTAATCCTTTTTGCGAACATCTCCATGCTCTGATTGTAGAGAACTTATAGTCACTGTGAGGAATTTAGTTTTCCAGTTAAGCATGGACAGCGGTTCACTGTATCGGTTTATGCTCTCCTTGGTAGAAATATTAGTTTACATAGAATGCAACCAATAAGTAATTTCATGTTTAAGGTTCAAGGAAAATCATGAAAAATAATATTTATAAAAACAAGAAATTACAACAATTTAATTACACATAACAAATCAAATTTTAAATCCACTATGTATTGCGACCACCCCAAACGTCAGGTTTTCAAACCTGACTCTTCGAAAACTTGCACTTTCTATCATTTCCTTGTATTCCTCCTGAGACGGGAACTTACGGATGCTTTCCACCAAATATTGATAGCTCTTCCAGTCGTTTGCAACCACTTGTCCCATTACTGGTATCAGTTGAAAAGAATATTGATCATACATCCTGAAAAAAAATTCTTAATTATGTATAAAATGTTTCAAAAGATTTATAATGTTCAGTATTTTAACATTTAGGTTACATATTATACAGAAAATAAGCTATGAATAGCCTTAAGAATTCTGTATAAAAACAAGCTTTCTCATTTTTATCATTCTGTTGATGAGGAATTAAAAAGGTGTTGTAATAAGTGTTTTATCATCTGACCTGAGCCTAACCTGACGTCGAACCTAACCAGGCTACACAATAATGTTTGATCAATTAATTATGAAAGTACAATTAATTTTAATGACAAAAAGGACCTAATTTTCCAATGCATTACTCAATTAAACACTTAAGTTTAGAGACCTATTTTTTAAGGGCCGGATCGAATCCGGGATTGGATCCAAAATGGTGGTTTCTGTTCTTTCAAAAATTCAAGGCATGGGATCCGACTCCGGACCTACCCCGAGCTTTGGATTTTTGATCCCCCAATCAGCGACAAGTTTTATGATGACAGCCAATCATGACCAATGTTGACATTTCATAAGCCCGTCCATTCGATTAAATATAGATTGTCATTTGTTTTTTTGTTGTTTACATTTTTTTGACCAATAGATTTGCCTCATTGTTTGTTGTTGCTCTGACGTCGTCAAGGGTGGGCGATTATGTTCTTTGAGAAATGTTGGAAAATTTCCTTTGTTGTGTACTCTCGATTCGATCCGAAGCGTAAAATTTCACAAAAAACGGGTCTCTGATCTCGACCAAACTTTTTCTTAAGCTAGGTAAAAGTTGGGTCGAGAACGCATCCATATAAAACTAATAATTCAGTTCTTAGATGGAAATAAGTTCCAACAGCAACAGTACTCCAGTTTGAATAATTTAACCAGTAGAATTCTTTTTATAGAAAATATGAAGCTTATGTCAAGTAAAAATTCTTAAAGTAGGAAATTATTTAGCACAATTTTCACAAGTTAGGCAACAAGGTGTTCGTTTTTCAAATCTTAATATAGTAAAGCTTTAATTTACAAGTTTGAGCAATTTAATCAGACAAATTGGGATCATTTTATACCACAAAAAAAGATGGAATTTATTTGATGATTGATTACATGGAAGTTGAGTTGAAGTTCGGCACTGAATCCAGTGAGATTATTCCGGGTGGTCAACCACAAGTTTCACAAGATTGTGGTCACCAACCATAGGTATAGAATACTGAGAAAAACAATAAGCCATACCACAATAAAATGCAGCTGTTGGTAAGCTTTGGCTTGGCATGAAACTGATAAGCTATGCAATGTCATCTTCTATGTCATGTGTGTAAGTTAGCACATTTAAATATTAAAATAAATTCAATTGAAAGACAAAGCGTTCTACAACAAATTATCAACCTGTTTATCAAGAACAGGAAATTGAAAACCTCCCCTTAGTTAATGGGAATTTCCAATTAACTAGGTTTAAACACATTCCTTTACATCCAACACAAGCTTCTTACTTGAAAGAATTTTTACACAGAACTCTTAACCCCTTAATTAGATCTTTTTCCCTCATTCTTAAAACTAAAAAAATACAAAAACAAAAACTGTAATAGTCATATTAAAATTAAAAGACAACATAAGTTATTTCATAATCAGTGTAACTGTAAATCTAAATTTCATTTTGGTAGATTTATATTTTGTAGAAATTAAGTAATTATATTTATTTATTTTATTACAAAAGAAATGATACATTTGAACGAAAGAATTTATAAATTTGAACAATAGATTTGATACATATGAACGAAAGAATTGATACATTTGAACGAAAGAATTGATACATTTTAACGAAAGAATCGATACATTTCAACAAAAGAATTGATACATTTTAACGAAAGAATTGATACATTTGAACAAAAGAATTGATACATTTGAACGAAAGAATTGATACATTTCAACGAAAAATTCGATACATTTTAACAAAAGAATTGATACATTTGAACGAAAGAATTGATACATTTGAATGAAAGAATTGAAACTATTTGAACGAAAAAATTGACACATTTGAACAAAAGAATGGATACATTTGAGTGAAAGATTTGATATATTTGAACAAAAGAATTGATACATTTGAACAAAAGAATCGATACATTTGAACGAAAGAATTAAAACTATTTGAACGAAAAAATTGATACATTTGAACAAAAGAATCGGTACATTTGAACAAAATAATCGGTACATTTGAACGAAACAATTGATACATTTGAACGGAAGAAGTTCTGAATCAAACTCACCATTTTACGGCTGGATTATTAACATGACTGAACTCTAAGCAAAGAAATCTTCCACCTGGTCTTAAAACTCTATAAGCTTCACTTAATGCCTGAAATGAAGAGACAATATTAATATTTTACTGTTGCGCAATACTATCTAGTGTTGTATAAAACTAGTTAATGCTAGATAGTATTGTGCAATGTTATCTAGTGTTGCGTAAAAACTAGTTAATGTTAGATAGTATTGCGTAATATTATCTAGTGTTACGTAAAAACTAGTTAATGCTAGATAGTATTGCGCAATATTATCTAGTGTTGCGTCGTAAAAACTAATTAATGCTAGATAGTATTGCGTAAAAACTAGTTAATGCTAGATAATATTGCGCAATATTATCTAGTGTTGCGTAAAAACTAGATAATAGAGGATAGTATTGCGCAATATCATTTAGTCTTGCATAAAAACAAGTTAATGCTAGATAGTATTGTGCAATATTGTCTAGTGTTGCGTAAAAACTAATTAATGCTAGATATAGATAGTATTGCGCAATATTATCTAGTGTTGCGTAAAAACTAGTTAATGCTAGATAGTCTTGCGCAATATTATCTAATGTTGCGTAAAAACTAGTTAATGCTAGATAGTATTGCGCAACATTATCTAGTGTTCGTGAAGCTACATAAAACTGGAAAGTATTGCGCAATACTACACTCAGCTGCAATTGTTGACCGCAACCAAAGATAATCCAATAAAATGAAATTCTAAATCAATCTTTCCATCTATCAAGATGAAGTTTCCTTCCTTCTTTTGAAATGTAATTTGTGATGTAACAAATACATTTTAATTTACAATTTTATTTAGGATAACAATAATTAGAACAAATAATCCGCTCAAACGATCATTTTTTAACAGTTGTAATTATAGATAAATTTTAAAAATAATTTTTTAACAAAAATTATAGTTTTTATATATTCCAACACTATTTAATGAATATTTTTAGGCCATACTATTATTGCCCACATCAAGTGATGTGTATCCTAAGTATATGCTTCCTATTTTTAGGCCATACTATTATTGCCCACATCAAGTGATGTGTATCCTAAGTATATGCTTCCTATTTTTAGGCCATA
>JARUHE010325550.1:0-11172 GCA_031471125.1 Archaeomysis grebnitzkii | reverse complement strand
AGGACAACATAACATAATTTTAATTGAATTTAAATTTGGGTACAAAAGAAGCAACAAGTAAAGGTCTGTACCAGGGGTAGGGAACCTTTTCTGGAGCAAAGGCCGCTTCAACAACACCTACTCTTCAAGAAGGCCCTAAACAACAAATTTGCATGTTCCTATACAAAAATTATTTTATAACTATTGGTGACAGTTATATTTATTGTTTGCCAGGAATATCGAAAACACATTACAAAGAAAACATAAGAAAACTTATTACTCATTGACCTTTCTATTCTATTGCTTACATTTATCACAACTCGTTTCAATACACAGAAGGCCGCAGGTTCCCTACCCCTGGTCTATACTTTATAGCTTATGTCACGTAGAAAGATGGCATACCATATAGTTGGTTACCTTACTGTATACATTTCAGAAAACGAAACGCAATTTGTCGTGGTAACATTTTTTGTATCTTTACTATACATTGTTACAGCCCTACCTTGGTCACAATTATTCCTATTATATGACATGTTCACCACAATGTACTTATAAATCAAATTATACTAAATTATATGACCATGTTCACCACAATATACTTTTAAATCAATATTTGCTAAATAAAACATAATGATAAATTAATTTAATTTAATTCAACTTTGCAAGCTCTACGTATTGAATGGTATACGATTCGAATATAAGATCGTATACAATCTTATTAGGTTGTTATGCAATTCCATTGTAATTGTTTGAATGTTTGTAACAATTGTTCACAGCAAGAGCCTGGAGACAATTCCGAAATTTTGAAGGGGCTAAAATATGTGAGACCAGGAAATAACTTCGAACCCAACTTTATGCTCACCTCCAAAGTGGACGTGAATGGAGAAAATGAACTTCCTTTGTTTTCTTATTTGAAGGTGAGTTTATATTAAGCTAAAACTTTTTTATCTCATACAGCAACTAAATTGTTTTTATGTTTCACGTTTCTATGTCTTTTCTTTTTTAAATAAACTATATTGTTGCTTAGAAAAGTTGTTCGTTTATCGTTGACAATTGTATTTATAAATATTCTTAAGAGTTTAATATGTCTATTTTAAAACTTAAAATGTTTCAGCAATACTGTCCAGCGACCAGAAGCAAATTTGTGAAGAAGGAAGCCCTGTATTATTACCCGCTCAAATCCTCCGACATCCGTTGGAATTGGGAGAAGTTTTTGATTTCGAAGAAAGGCAAACCAATCAAGCGGTACGATCCCTCCACCCCCCCTGAGGAGATCGCCATGGACATCGAAGCTCTTCTGCAAGACAATGTCGTGACGACCAAATCAATGTTTTGAAATATTTCTTCTTCTCTAAAGAGAACACTTTGATGTCAAGTTAATGTTGTGCTTCTATGTGCTTTAATGTAGCATAAACAAAATGAAATTGAAGTATCTTTTGTGAAACATTTGCGATTAATTCAATTGTGATAATTGTATCATAAACCTTTTTGGTGGATGCAATTTGAAAAAAGTTTATTAATTAGGTAGTGGTCTTTGTGCATTCGATCATTACTTAAAAGACTTTGAGCAATTAATCTCAGATGTTTCAGAATAAAGATAAACAGTTTCGTTATGGTTAACTCTTCCATATCGAAGTGAACTCTCACAAAAACTAAAATTAAAATAGTAAACATTTTTCCTTTAATTATACTTTTATTATAATCAATAAAAAGTTGAATGTTAAACTTAAAGTTTTTCATTATTATGGTTCACAGTAATATGATAATAATTCTAGCATTAGCTTTGTATTATATAAGCTAGTTTATATTTGCATTTGGTTTATATATAAAATAATATAATCCACGTATGCAAGATAAAACATAGTTTCTGAAGTTTGAAGACATCCTTCTTAAGAGAGAAGCAGTTGTTGGATTTTCCAATACAACAATGTTTCACTTAAGATACTCTTTGAGTGAAAATCAAACATGAACGCTAATTAATTTAACAAAATAAGTCTTTGTGTTCTTCTTATAAAATGGATTGATATTTTGATGATGACATCATTGGTGTAAAGAATGATGGCAAATTAAACCTTGAATGTATGCCAGTTTAAGTGGTTTAGGGCATTTATCTAACCATGCTCTTCTCAACGGGTATTTTAATGTTATCACAACGTTATTACAACGTTATTTAAAAGTCTTCTAACATTTAGACAACGTTGTATTTTGCAAATCCTTTGTCATTGGAATTAATATTGAAGCCAACGTTGTATGAACATCTGATAACGTTGTGTAAACTTTATAACAACTTTCCGTACACATTTTATTCTAACCAACTTCAACACAACGTTATATGAACGTTTTAAAAACAATGCTGTTTCAACCAACCATTGTTTAATGTTTATGAAACGTCTGTGTATTACTATTCCACAACAAACCTGTACTCAACGTTTCATTAACGTCGTTTAAAGACCATGGATCAAAATACGTTAATGTTTAAACAAATGTTCATACGTTTTATTGATGTTCGTTAGAGTAAAATGTTGTTATAACGTTTAAGCAACGTTCAGATGTTTATACAACGTTGGCTTCAATACTAGCTCTAATGAAAAAAAGTTTTGCAAAATGCAACGTTTTAATACCGTTTATATTGTTTTTTGTTTGTTTAACAAACCTCAAACAACGGTTGCAACAACATTGGTTGCCCTCTGGGTTGTCTTTTAAATTATATCACGAACTTCCACAGTTGCGTTTAATTACGCTACGATGGCTCTCGCTACCATGACGATGAAACGCAACCAATGCTTAAATGCAATTTTATTAGATTCTTATACATCTATCCCTTCACTCCATACGTGCAGATCAAACCTGTAAAAATGGATGAACAATTTAAAAAAATATGTGCTACCAGTATTTCAAAAATATTAGAAACAAAATTAGTTATTATACTTTTCATACTGGTTTTCTTAAAAGAAACCAAACAATGGTGGGTGAGGTTTTTAGATATTAATGAGAAACTCTGAAAAAACAAGTGGGGTGTTTTTTTTTTAAAGTAAGCAATATGAATCCCTTGTTTATTACTATCAGTTTGTGATATGATGTATATAAATAGTTATAGTAGCTTCGTTAAACATAACTAACATTGTACAATTTGGTTGAAATATTCAACTAGAACTCAGTGGTTCTCAACTCGTTTCAGGCCATGGACCACCAGCTCAATTTTCCTATCCTATGGACCATGTGCATTAGAATTTCTTTTTTTTTTTTTTTTTGCTTGGAAAAACAAAAAAATTTGAGATGTTTTGTTGCTTTTTTTTAATTTTTTGTTGTATTTTTGAGGATTTTTATTGTTTTTGAGAATTTTTGTTGCTTTTTTGTTGAGAACCACTGAACTAGATGATCCTTGACGATGGACTTTAATATCTAACCTTTTATCTTTTATAATAGATGATGAGAGAGGTCAAACTAACTGCTCTATAGTTGTCAGTATACGTTTGTGAGGCTTTTTCTTAACAAATATGTTATATCTGCCAAGGGTTAATAGGATTATTTTATGTCCTGTTAAGAAGTAGGCCTACATCATAAAAAAGTAGGCATTACTGTTGGCTAAGCCTCTATAAATACTTTGACAGCTTGCTAGTTTCAAATTAACTTCCCTTACTTATCAGTTTCAATAAAATAAAATAAAATTAAGAATGCTATAACAGAATGGAGAAATTATCCGATATTTTCAACTTCAAGTTTCTTGAAAAAAAAAACATTGAATTGAACACCGTGTAGCCTTAAATAGAGTTGCAATCCAAAAAAAGTGTTTTTTGCCACAAAAAAACACAGCCTTTTCAAAACACGTTTTTTTTTATGGTTTTATTTGATTTTTTCTTAATATCTTCAAAATATTAGGTAATTATTAGATTTTAAATTGTTTATATAAGAAAACAATTCTTTAATTTTATCAGGACAACTACTATTGCAAATACAGATTAAAATATGTATGTTACATTGATTTTAAATGGCTGGTTTGGTTAATACTCATTAGCTACTACATTTATTCGCCAATGATTCTGATGCTTGTATTTATATAATTAAACATGGTGTTGCAAACATTTTTGAAAAATAAACCATATATATCCAAATGTAAAATATATATTGAATTGTGTTTTTAAATTATGATTACTAATATATTTATAAAACAGGGTAAGGAACTGCTAAGGTAAATTTAATTAGCTTAATACTAGCCAAACTAAACTATGTGTTTATATGATGGAAAAAAAATAACACAATTAAATTGATTCAGTGCTATAATGAAATATAATGAAAACTGTTTTTTTGCAACACTAAGCCTTATAATTCTGTAAAAGAAATTTGGTTAATGTAAGAAAAAATAAATATCTTATATTGGTCTAAAAATACTCTGAAATTACAAACATATAACAATATAGTCTATAAATCATAATACTGGTTACGGTCGGATGCAGATGCGAATGCGTATTTGTTTAGTCAAAACTACGGATGCATTGATCTACAGATACATATCGAGCTCGTTTACACATCCGTGCCTCGTTGACTGTGGGAAAAAAATTGACCAGACGAATATTTTTATGAACACCATGCGTTCATCTCAAGGTTAGTAATTTATTTATAGTTGTTTTATTTCGAAATAACTTTGACATTAAGTGAAATATATGTATTTCTTATGAAATAAAAACTTAAATACAAACAAAAACAAACGTACACTTTAAAATAGAATAATATTTTTAGGTATTTTGCCAAAAAATCGAATTACTGATAAAATATATACCACACCGACGAGCTCGATATGCAACTTTGGATCGACGCATCCGTAGTTTTGACCAGACAAACACGCATCCGCATCTGCATCCGACCGTATATGTGATAATAATGTTTTTTTCTACAATTAAAATACTTTTAAGAACTCAATCCATTTATGAACTAGGCTAAATCCTTTTACTGGGCATACAAATATAAACTAATAACTATTACAAAAGAAATAGCTAGACTATTCAATAATCAAAATGTTATACAGCCCCTTTTGAATCTGTCTATGCTGATTTCTTCGATTTCGGAGGAAAACACTTCTTGTTCATTGGCGATAGGTTGTCAGGATGGACATAAGTCTTCGCCTTTGTCGGTGCAAAGGGCATGATCAGAAGCTTTCGGAAATTGTTTGCGACATTTGGAGTGCCGGAGATATTGTCAAGTGATGGCGGCCCATAATTCACCTCCAGCTTGACTCGCGACTTCCTGCAACGGCGGTGTGTTAACCACCGTTGCCGGATATCGTCTGCCTACAACCCAAGATCCAGCGGCAGGGCAGAGGTGGCAGTTAAAGCTATAAAACGGATCTCCTTCGGTCAAAACATTGGACCAACCAGCTCACTTGACATACTGACAAGTTCCTTCGTGCGCTCTTACAGCAACGAAACACACCAGATCCTGACTGCGACATCTCCTTAGTCCAGCTTGTTTTTGGAGAACCACTGCGGGAAAAATAAGCCAAACCAAGTGTCAGACCAACACACGATATGCTCGATCCCAAGAACCCCTAGACGCTCATACCCGTCCTCAACCATCCCTCAAAGCTGGTGACAGATGCTTCATGCAAAACGGCGCTGAAAACTACCCGAAGAACTGGGACAGGAGTAGAACTGTGACAGAAGTGCTGCCTTTTGATAAATGTAATGTAAAGATTGACGGCTCTGGCAAGGTAACAACCAGAAACATAAAACTCTTGCGCCGGTTCACAACCCGTCTTCATTGACATTGGCGGTTACTGCACCTACCAGGTTTTTTTTATAGACCACTCCAAGTGTAAACTTATGGGTCTGTGGTGAAAATCTAAACAAGATATCAATTTATTCAGATCACTTCCAAGAGCGAAGCTCTGAAAACTCTCTTCAATGTTAATATACACTGAGGGGAGACAAAATGCTCAAGAACCGAGCTCGCCAGAACAATTAAATTATATAGCGCACTTTCCTTCATTATATTAAGTCTTGCATAAGAAACTCTAAATCTAACAGCTCTCATACCATAGCCATGATAGGGAAGATGTTCAGACAGAAACTTCAGGAAATAATTATCTGAGAGCCTGTATAAAAAACAGTGTAAGAGTTCAAGTAACACCAGCTTATAAAGATCTTTAAGTTTAAGAATTTCGAGTTGCTTGTAAATGTCGTATGTAGGCATCAAGGGATCTATCAAACTCTACTTTAAGAATACAACGTAATGACTTGTTTACAGAGATTTGAATTGGATTAAGTCGGGTTATAGATAGAACACCCCATACAATATTTTATTTTATTTATCATTCTACTTTATATGTCAGTATAACAATAAACATTGGTTTAAAAACCAAATTCCTGTCTTCTACCTTGAATATCTATATAAGACAACTAATCTATGTTATGTAGACCTTAATTTATAACCTTTATTATTTAATGTCATCGTACAATGTATTATAATTATTTTATAATGAATTATAATGTATTACAATGTATTATAATGTATTATAATGTATTATAATGTATTACAATTTATTATAATGTATTACAATGTATTAAAAGAGCAACTTCTTACTTCAGAAATGTCCGCTGGTTATTACCAATGCATATGTCCGTCCGGCTACATCGGCAACGGAATCGGTCCCTTCGGATGCCAACAATCGTCCTCGGGGGGAACGGGGGGGAGTAGCGGGGGAGGGGGGTTCAATGCCTGTGCCTCGAACCCTTGCTTGCACGGGGCGTGTCACTCGGTAGCAGGGTCAACGCATTACTCGTGCGTCTGCAGTGCTGGATATACAGGTATGGGTCATCGTTTCACATCATTTTTGTGTGAGTACATGTGAGAGTGAACCCCCCAAGAAAAATGCGTACGCGTACTAGATGTACCTTGCGTACCAAACGTACCTTGCGTACCAGATGTACCTTGCGTACCAGATGTACCTTGCGTACCAAACGTACCTTGCGTACCAGATGTACCTTGCGTACCAAACGTACCTTGCGTACCAAACGTACCTTGCGTACCTTGCGTACCAAACGTACCTGACTAAATACTGCTGTAATTATGTAGGCAATTTTTAGATACAATGCACCAAACAAGCACATATTTTGTGCAAAAGTATTTTTCGTTATAACGTACGTTTGGTACGTAAGGTACGTTTGGTACGCGTACGCACAACGTATTTCTTCTGTGAGGGCATCTTTATGTTATGTATATGTGGATATGTGTCCATACATGTGGATTTATGTTCGTATCTATGCATGTGAATTTGTGTCTGTATATATGGAGCTGTGATTGTATGTGGTTTGTCGTATGTGATGTGGTATGTAGTGTGTCGTATGTGGTGTGGTATGTGAATGTGTAAAAGGTTAATTATACGTATAGCAATACTGTAAAAAAATAGTATTGAATGTTTCTTTTTTGCATGATGTTTTTCAGGGGCAACGTGTGCCACTGCTATAACTGCGTGCGACAGCAACCCCTGTCAAAACGGAGGAACTTGTACACTGGCAGGCACAGGCTTTACATGTGTGTGTCCTCAAACACATAATGGCGACTTATGTGAAACAAGAACCAGAGGTCAGTCAAAATAATATATTAATTTAAAAGTTTCAGTTTATCCTAGTAGCATTTCAAAAGCTAGTTATTGGCTATTTTCCAAGGGAGCTATAGAATAGTCACTAAATCGTGACTAATAAACAAGGATCAGCCACTAACTATAAATAGATGCTACTAGGGTTATAGTTAAGTTAATTCATTTTTTAGTGAAAAATATTAAATTATTGTTTATGAATTATAACTTATTTGGTTAATAGGCGAACAAGTGCGAGTAAATGCTACGCATTAACCTTTTCATCCCAACAGTAATTTCTTAATTTTATTGCTAATTTATAGATTAAAAAGAAGAGATATTTGTATTGGTATGTATTAATTAAGTCTATTTTCATTTCGGATTAATTAATACATACCAATAAAAAAAACTCTCCTTTTTCATCTATAAATTAGCATTAAAAATAAAAAGATTCTATGTTCTATTTGTGGAACATTGGTATGAAAACATTTAAAAGCTATGTTTGTATGTTAACAAGTTTCTAGAGTTGTGTAATTTCTTAATACATTTCTATGTATTATTATACTTACATTTTTCTATCATTTGTTTCAAATAAAATGATCTTCATAAAAATTTGGTTAATCGTGAATTTGAATTTGGCTAAATCTAAAAACTCATAAAATGTCTATTATTTATAAAATGTTATTTTTTTCGCAAAAATAGTTATCCGTGTATTCTAACCTTAGAATCTCCAGTTTTTTCGATTGTCTTAAATAAACCTTCAAATAAAAATCTCGGTTAACCATAAATTTCAACTTTCTAATAAAATGTACTAATGTAAGAAAAAAATTATTTTCGACACCAGTGTATAATGTTCTTTATTTTCATTCAAACTAACTTTTTTGTAAAATAACTTTTTCTATAATCATCCACCACACCAACAACATCAGCAACCATAGGTCATTTATAGAAGTTGGGGTTTCAAACTTAACCAAATAATAATAACACATTTGAAATTATTATTTGAAAGATTGTTTTTTTGAGACCAGTTAAGCTTAATGTTGAACATGTTTTCTTCAATGACGCTTATTTAAAAAAATAGCAGATGAAAAAAAAACAAGACTACTGTATGTTATATAAATATTTTTTATATTTTGAAGGTCAAATGTTTTCAAGGCTGCATTATTTTAATGAAATTATATTTTTTTAAAGAATTAAAGTTGTCAGTAATGAATCGTCACATTTAAACATGATTCCGTTTCCCTAATAGAACACTTTTTAAGGAGAAATAATTATCATCTTATTCGTCAAAAATTTTCCACCATACGCTGTATGAAAATTCAAAAATGGTGTAAGACCAACGCCGACTCTACTACAGGCTTCGTACTTACTTGCCATGAATTTTTGACTATTAAAAAAAACATTGAAAACACAACTGGTAGCATAGATACCAACTAAAATCGTGATATCGACCTAACTAATCTCTGATAAACTTTGTTGACCATCGATCAACTATTTTAGCATTGATCGAACAACAAGAAAGTTGATCCCGTTAAAGAAAAGATGGGTCGAGAACGTATAGGAATTTCGATGTGACAGGCCCGCAGTAGAGTCGTGAAATAGCCGTCAACGAATCATTATTATGAATTTCACAGATTATAATTATGAATGAAAGTTTATTAAAATAGTTGCAAGGTTGGAGTGCACCTGTGTTGTATATTAATATTTGACAACAAATGTCGAAAATTGTGTAACTGCGATGTCCTTTGTCGGATGTTGTGATGCATTGTTAAATGTAACCTTTGTTTCTTCATTTTTTTAATCGTCTGTATAGCAATGAACTTTAATACTTTCTTGTAACACCGGTGATACCTAACTATAATGGCTTACTCCATCTTATGTAACATCAGTGATACAAAACAAGTTGGTTTATGTTTTGATACATTTATACAGGTCAATGTTTACCTGTATAAATGTATCAAAACATAAACTAATTTGTTATGTATCATTGATGTTACATAAGATGGAATAAGCCATTATACCTATGTATCACTGGTGTTATATAAGATGGAATGAACCATTATACATATGTATCACCGATGTTACAAGAAATGGTTAAAGTGTTAAATACGGTTAAATATCAACTTACAATACCAGACACGGCAAAATGGCAGACAATCACGAAGAACAGCTGCAGAAACGCTAGTCTGTGCAGGGCGTCAAAGAAAATGATTCCCCAAAAGACGTGAAGGAGGACGAAAGCGAAGCAAATCAAGGATGAGGCGAGGAAGAACTGCGATGGCTGGCCTCCGAGTCCAATCGTGCCGGGTCCGGTCATATCGGCCAGAAGGTTGATCAGGGAAAAGGTTCCGGAGATCAGACCAAAGCCGAGTCCAGACACTGAAATAATCATGAGCAGGGTACTGAAAATTGTTTCTTCATTTTAAAGAGGACAGTCGTTTTTGACCGGTTTTCATCGTTTTTAAGCTTTGAATGCAGAAAAAGGCCACTTAGGGCCAATTTTTGGGTTAAAGAGGACGGAAAAAAACATTGAAGGCCCAAAAACCTGGTTTTTAGCACCATGATCATGAGTAGTTACTACACTAGCACTTGCCAGAAAATAATTTATAGCAAAACAAATCCTTCGAAAATCCATGATAGTATCTTTGCTACATACATGGTGTCAAAAACGAAGGTTTTTTGTCCTTTAAGATTTTTTTTTGTCTTCTTTAAACCAAAAATTAGCACAAAGTGTTCTTTTTCTGCAATAAAAACTAAAAAAAAAAACTTAAATGGAAAAATATTTTTTTGCACCCTGGCTACATATATACTATGTATGGCCTATGCTGACTGTATTACAGGCCTGTACCACCAAAATGTACATAACAAAACAAATGACGAAAGACATACACAATACAAATTTTTTCATAATTATACTTATCATCATTATTATTCTTTTCTTGCAAGTGCTGGTGAAAGTGTTTGGTACAGTCAGCATTGCTTTAACACCCTGAGATGCTCAATCTTTTGGAGTAAAAAAATTTTATCGGGAAAATATTGATAAATAGGAATCAAAGATTGTCCGATTTCACTGTTAGTTAATGATGTTGTTTTTGACCCCTCTCAGTCCCTGACACCGGCGGGTTCGGTACCCACTCAAGCAGGTTTGACCATCGGGCAGGAAACCCCGCTACTCCCACCGGGTCCGTCCTGAGGGTCTCGGAGGACGGACCCATCCACACACCCGAGCCTGCGAACAGATGAGTCATGTTGTCTGTGTGTTGTTGGCACAGTGGGCAGTTTGGAGAGGGATGTGTATCAGGTGAAATTTTGTGGAGGTATATGAATAAATATGGAGATTAATTTGCTTTGAGTTGTGCCAGTGTGTGGGAGAGTTTTTTCTGTGTTGTTTATGTCTGGTGCTATTCTGTTTAGTATTTTGTTCGGTTGTAAGGTGCTGGTCTGGTTTGTTATTATTTGTCTATGTATTTGTTTCTTGTGTTGTTTTATCATTTGGTATGTTGTCTATTCTGGACTGGTATCTCCGTTTGTTGTGCAATTTTTTTTTTTTTTTTTTATCATAGAATATTATACAGCACATTAGCTACAATGGCAAAGAGCGCTGTCGCCAACAGCATCTGGTG
>JARUHE010325539.1:0-11172 GCA_031471125.1 Archaeomysis grebnitzkii | reverse complement strand
TGGTTTTACCCAAATATGTTTTCAGTATGGCATGGTTCGCGTCGCAAACCCATTACCAAAGAGCAATTTAGTGTCTTGGCCATCCACAGCCTTAACTTGTTTACAAATTTCCTCGTACTTATTGTTTTTAAGATTGATGAGCAACTGTAAACATCCTACCATTTGTTTCTGTTCTCTTCTTTAATATTTTCAAACGATCTATATTATTTGAGGTTATTTAGTTTATATTATTATGGTTAGCAGTTTTGTTGGCAGTTGATCGTTGGTAAAACATTTTAAATTTAGAAAATCATTTTATTACAACTGGCTAGGTTAAAAATTCCACGGGCCTATGTATTTGCTTATTAGTACTTCATGAGCTATTTTAAAGGTTTTCGAAATGCTAACTGCAGTGATTTGTTATGCCTATGCTATTCTAAATACGGATATGTTGAGGAAAATTTGAACTAATAATAAAGCATTATAGAAAGACTTCCTAGATTGTCTTCTTTACGAAGTATTTCTTTATGAATAGCCAGACAGAACTAGTTTTTTATTTGTATTCTTAGGTGAAAACTACGTCAAAATTTAGTTTTTATTAGAGTTTCCGTATTATTGCATTTTTGAAGCAAAACTTTTCATAAGCATTGAATTTCAGATTATCGAAACTTGTTGATCAAATTTATTTATTGTAACCTACGGAGCGTTAGCCAAGAGTTTTACTATTTGATCATAAAAATGTTTTGTTTGTTTTTACTATACGTTCTCTTCTATCTAATTTGAATGGGCCTATTTTATGGACCATTTTATTTTTTATTTTTCTTATTTATTTATTCTTTAATGAATAACTATGGTAAGTTTCTGAAACGTGTCCACATTTGCTATTTTATTTTAAACAGTTTATTTCTCGCCCATTGACTGAAGCATAACATTCTAGTTTAGGCCACTGTTTAATGGAGAAATCAAGCTATGTTTAAAATACTAATAAAACCTTTAAATACAATTGATCTTTTTATTTAAAAAATTCAATTAAGCTGGTATATTTATGTGATAAATGGACGAATTGCGATGGGTTGTGCGATTTGCATCTACTATAATTCTTGCGTTTTTGTTGCCGAACCGAACAATTGATTGTATTTGCTGTTCAACCTGGTTTGGTCTTAACGTCAGTGTTGTTTGCATTTGTATTTTTCTTTGTATCAACGATAACGATAGATTACAATTTTAAAGACGTTAACAAACAGTAGCTATTGTTATATCTTATTAATTTGGGATAAAATGATTATTATGCTGTTTTTGAAGTAAACTCAAACAAATTAAAGTCCGCTACAATTACTTTACCCTCCGGGCTTGTGACCGGCACCGAGTTTGCTGGCTTTCACCCTCAGTGGCTGAGGAAGTCCAAAAATCTGTAATAAACATATAAGTATTTCAATAAACTTTTATTCTAAAGAGAATCAAAATTCTTGCTTGACGTTGAAGATGAGGGAGCATAGATGAATTAAACTGAAGTAGTACCTTTTGTAAGCATCGTACTACTTACGAATGTGCTTCAAAACTTATCCTTCTTCGATGGTATCTTCTGAACTGTGGTGAGAAAGGTCTTAAAACTATCGAAGTTGATTTATGTCCTTTCCTTTAGCATAAAGACCTTCAACTAAATGCTCGAACGTCTCTTCAGTTAGCTGCCTTATGTTCAACATAAGCGCCAAGAAGGTATCCTTGGCGGGTGCACCTGGCTGGTTTCTTTATTCGAGAACGTCTTGCAGAAGATCCCTTCCCCGGGGAAAACCGCATGATGACATGGATGGTCTTTGCAAGCTTGTCGCTTGGGTTTACATCGTCGTGTAGGAGTTCCACAAATTCTTCCAAGGCGCGTTGAACCGATCTGCACTTGACATACTTCACGATAATTTTTCTTTATCGACTTCCGATTGTTCGTAACGACCACCATAGTTCAAGCTTTCTTCTAAATGTGAAGATTTGATGTCTTATTTTGCTTGCGGTTTTTATATAGGAAAAGATTTTCTTGACTTCAGTGCTGTTGACCTCCGGGTCAAATGTTGACTTATAGTTCAAGATCATGTTTTGTTGTTCTTGGAGTTGTCTTTTCGGTCGAGTCTTGAAAGAAGGCGCCGGGTGACGATTGGCGAGTTACATTTCGTTTGTTTGCCGATGTTCATGGAGCTCTAAACGTTGGGGTTCTTTAAATTAGTCCTTGAAGTTCATTGAATTGCTTCTTCTCGTGGCTATTTATAAAAACACAAGTGGCAAGAACGTTGAAACTGAGATCATTACTGATCTATCCAGATTGAACAGCAAATGCAATTAACAAAATCTTTGGCACAAAATGCGTCGACGTAAAAGCTTTGGCGCGTTTTTGTTTTGTGAATCGGCCGAGGAATGAAATCAAAAAGGTGTCCTGTGGAAAACAACCTGACAACTCTCGAATATCGAAAAGGCGAAACAAAGGTCGTATACACTAATACCATAGAACTGTATATATTTCTATGACTAATACACTAGTTGAATCTAGGCTGAAAATGTCTTTTTGTCACTTGTATATTTTCAAATGCATGTAGGTTTTAATACATTAAGTTTTAAGTGTTTACATTATCTGTAGCTTGTTAGAAAGAGCCGTAGGTTCTAACCATGCACTGATCACAGATATTAACAACTTTTGAGCGAAGCTATTGTAATTTGTTGACAAGTGGACGCATTTTGTGGATGGATGCATATCTGCATCTTACCTTATAAACATTTATGACTATGTTTTTAGTCTATGATTTCAAGATATTTCTTACCAATGAAGTTATGTATAAATCACCGTTAACGTTTTTAGTTTTTAATAATAAGATTGAAAAGTGTAAATTTAAAGTTAATTTAAATTTTGCTCTATTATTTTATGAAGGCTTTTATAAGCCAAATTAATATAAATCATAATAATAGCTATAATAATAATGATAATAATAATAGTCATTGTTGATATTAATAACTTTAATAATATTATAATATTACGACTTATGGTTTGTTTATTAAGTTTTCATGTTAAATCATACAAACCGTAAATAATATAATGATTAAATGTGTTATATTTTAAACTGTAAATTCATCATATACTTATTGTATATTATTCATACATAAATTATGACGTTGAATACATTGTAAAGCTTAAGTCTTTGAATAAATAATTTGATTGAGAACTTACTTTAAATATTTATGTTTAAGAAACAAATAAGGAGAAATAATAGTCAAAATATACAAATATTTATTTGATGTTTGTAGTTTGTTACTTATACAATTTATAATTTTCAATTAATGTGCAAATAAACTACATTCAGAACTAAAGATTAAAACTAAACAATTTCACTTCTATATAGATTAAATGTTTTGTTCACCCTGTTTTCAGTGCATAAATGTTATGACCACACTGTTCTGATCTTAAGTATATGAAACATGAAATTGTTTTTCATAAAATTATTTACACAATTGAACAGAGGTACTTTTTCACGATGACACATTAATTTAAAATTATTTAATGATGCTAAAAAACAAAATGAAACTCTAAATAATTGCTCATTGTTTTTAAGTGATAATACATTTTGTATAATAAAGATATTTTTTTTATTATTTCAGCCTTTACATAAAATATTTTTTCTTTTCTTAAATTGACTATATTGTTACAATGTTATTACTTTTCGATGTTATTGTATTATTATGCCCGATGAGGAGAAAATGAACAACTATGTAAATAGGGTGGATGCCGTCTTATAGATTACTCCGTATAATTTATGATCGGCGGCTAATAAATGAAATTTAGGTAGGAGATAGTTTTCGTTCAAATTTGTAATATCAGTTCGTATCATATACCGTATAATAAACTTGACAAATAATTACATTCCACACTCAGGCACACTGTTTTTGTCGAGCGTGTGTAGCAAAACTGCATAGACGTAGCAATTCCGATGTTGTCGTCCCCATCGTCGTCATCGTCGTCGTTGTCGGCGTTAGATAATGACTTAACTGCTTATACATTATCTATACTTTTAAAGTTTCAGTTCATATAGGCTTCATTATTAGTTTCAATATATTAATAGCTATTTTTTATTTAATTTTATTAGTTGTTATTTATTTTTTTTATTTAATGAACTTGGACATTTTTTAAACAAAGTTGTTTTGTTGTTGTTGTTATATGCATCAATGGACTGGAAATGAAGTATACATGAACAGCATCTAAGATGAATTTTTGATTAAAATATATTTCCTTACTTTGTGACACCATTTTTAATTGAAATTTCTAATTATGGAGATAGAAAATATTTTTGAAAATTTGTTTTCAAGTTACTGAATGAATGGTCGCGAGACATTGAACCGTTCGGTTCGTCGATTACAAATATTTATTATCAATGAATAGATTTTTAACTTTTTCTTGTAACACAAGTGGTAAAGTGGTGGGCGCTACAGTCTGGCTCTGCAAAAACGCGATATTACGGGATTTATTCTTTAATATGTTAAACATAGACGTCCATCCAATAAATATTAAAACTTCAACTTAATTCCTAAGATATAAATGTTCTTCTGTGGGGGAAAATGTGCCCCGCATTTTGGGATCTAAAAAAATATGTTTTCATTATTTATGAATATATTTCAACTAGAATAGTTAAAACATTTTTTATACAATAAAAAATATAAAGCAAAGGAATGTTATAAAAAACATTATCTATAAATAAATACCCTCCAAAAAGCGTCGCAAAAATAAATTCCCTCGAATTTTTCATGAATGACTTCGTGCTAAACATTTTGATATGAAATACTTTATTGAAAATTAATCAGGCAATAGTTAATCGTAAAACTATGAAAAATAAATATTACACAACCATAAGTGGCAAAAATGTCTTAAACCTAAAAAACAAACTTGAAATTAATCGTAAATAATTATTTCAAATCAAAGTGTATACTATACTAAGAATGTTGGGTTCGAGTCGCAACATATAATGTTGTTGAATATTAAGGGGGAAATCCAGATTTGAAGGGAAATATCCAGACTGATTCCCCTAGCACTGTATAAAAACCTATTGTTTACCATTTTTTATACATAAGTCTAATGGCTTATTCCATCGTATGTAACACCAGTGATATAAAACAATGTATTTGATATTTTTAATATATTTCTACATTTAAATATTTACCTGTATAAATATATTAAAAACACAAATTAACTTGTTTTGTATCACTGGTGTTACATCGGACGGAATAAGCCATTAAACTTATGTATCACGTATGTATACAAAATGGTTAAAGTGTTAGATAAATCTACAATCAAATTATGTATAAAAAAGATTTTAGATCGTGTAATTAATTATAACTTATTATTTAAATGTTAATTTAAATACTTTTAATGTAGCAAGTAAGATAGTTCCTATAAGAAATAAACATAAGTTGACATAGTTTGACAGTGCTTCTAATTCAATAAAATTTTCAGTAAGATTATTTAGCCCTATATCAAGTAAATCTGTAATTGTTAGTACATTCATATCATGTTAGTATAGTAGTTTGCATGGCCAGCTATATAAATGAAAATTGTTCAATATCACATTCAATTGCAACAAAAACATACATACCTATTTTAGGACAGTTTAGTTAATATGACAAATATATGATAAATACATTTCATAACCAATATAACATCGTTGCTCCAACAAACGATAGTGTGCATTTTCTATAATCTATACACATGAAGCTCATATTGTATGTGTGCATGTGCGTACGTGTGTGTGTTTGTGTGTGTATGTGCATGTGAGTATGTGGTTGTGTGTGTGTGCCTGTGCGTGTGCATGTACGTGTATGTATTCGTTTGTGTATGTGCATTTGAGTATGTTGTTGTCTGTGCCTGTTCGTGTGCATGTGCGTATGCATGTGCGTGTATATATTAATCTGCATGTGTGTGTGTGTGTGTGTATGTGTGTGTGTATGTGTGTGTGTGTATGTGTGTGTGTGTGTGTTGAGTGTGTGGGTAGATGCATGTGTTGGTGGGTAGGTATGTGTGAAGATAGGATAAATGTCTGTGTGTTTGTGGGTAGATGTGCGTGTGTGTGTGTATGTTTGTGGAGGGAGTAAACGTGTGTGTGTTTGTGGGTAGTTGTGTGTAAATGAGGGGTTCGGGGAAGGAGGATGAAGGTATGTATGTTTGTGCGTATGTGTGTGTGTGTGAGGGGTGATTGTGTATGTGTGGGTGATTGCTTGTATGAATATACATTTGGTTTCTGGGGACAAGCATAGACTATTTAAATAGCTGATGAGCCTCGGGGGAATGAGAATATCTTAATTGAAAAAATTTCCAATGTATTATGAAGGAAAATGTATTATTTAATACCAATATAATTTGAACATGACATATTGGTATTCATGGTAAACTTTCCTATTCCTAATATACAAAAACCGTCTTTTAAAAAATCAGTAATGGAGCGTTAGAGCGAGACATTTTCTATACGATCACTGGGCAAGTTTAGACCTAATAAACTTGCTACACAATCATTTCACACCAAAAGATATTTTAGGTTTCAATAAAAAAAAACTTTGTTATTCGATAGTCTAATAGTAAATCAAAATGAATAACTCTTTAAAAAAAATTAAAAAAAACTCAAACCTATGTTTCAATCATTCAAAATAAAAAAGGTAAAGTGATTTAATGTTTTGTTAATAAAGCTTAAAAGTGCTATGAAATATGGTTAACATTTTCTTGAGAAAGTATTATTCGAAAGAGGAAGTTTTATTCAAAAAAAAAATCGAAAATATTTTACTAATCAACGTGTTTTAAAGTTGTTTGGAAGACATAAATTATACATTGTTAGAGCTCGTCTACCTGCAAAAGTTTTTCGTCTTCCAAATAATCTGACGGAGATGAAATCTTGTCTCTTCTTCTCCCTTGTGAATATGTTCCCTTATTGTAGCCCCTTTTTTGTTTGTTTTGTTCGTTCCCTTATAGTGGCCTTTTTTGTTTGTTTTTTTTTGCTTGTTATGGTTATGTTTTGTTTTGTTTGTTTTGTTTGTCTCCTTGTTGTGGTTATTTTTTGTTTGTTTTGTTTGTTCCCTTATAGTGGCCTTTTTTGTTTGTTTTGTTTGTTCCCTTATAGTGGCCATTTTGTTTGTTTTGTTTGTTTGCTTGTTATGATTATGTTTTGTTTTGTTTGTTCCCTTGCAGTGGCTCTTTTTTTTGTTTTGTTTGCCTCCTTCTTGTGGTTATTTTTTGTTTGTTTTGTTTTTCCCTTACTGTGGCCTTTCTTGTTTGTTTTGTTTGTTTGCTTGTTGTGGTTATGTTTTTTTGTTTTGTTTGTTTCCTTGAAGTGCCCATTTTGTGTTTGTTTTGTTTCTCCCTTGCAGTGGCTTTTTTTTGTTTGTTTTGTTTGTGTCTTTGTTGTGGTTGTTTTTTGTTTGTTTTTCCCCTTTGTGTGGCCTTTTTTGTTTGTTTTGTTTGTTTGCTTGTTGTGGTTATGTTTTGTTTGTTTCATTTGTTCCCTTGAAGTGCCCCTTTGTTGTTTGTTTCCTTGTTGTGGTTATTTTTTGTTTATTTTGTTTGTCCCTTGCAGTGGCAATTTTTTGTTTGTTTTGTTTTTTTCCTTGTCGTGGTAAACTTTTTTTTGTTTTGTTTCCTCCATTGCAGTGCCACTTTTTTGTTTGTTTTGTTTGTTTCCTTGTTGTGGTTATCTTTTGTTTGTTTTGTTTGTCCCTTGCAGTGGCAATTTTTTGTTTGTTTTGTTTGTTTCCTTATTGTGGTTATTGTTTTGTTTGTTTTGCTCATCTCCTTGTTGTGGTTATTTTTTGTTTGTTTTGTTTATCCCTTGCAGTGGGAATTTTTCTTTGTTTTGTTTGTTTCCTTGTTGTGGTTATTTTTTGTTTATTTTGTTTTTTCCTTACTATGACCTTTTTTGGCTTATTTTGTTTTTTCCCTTATTGTAGCTCTTTTTTGTTTGTTTTGCTTGTTTCCTCATTGTGGTTATTTTTTGTTTGTTTTGTTTATCCCTTGCAGTGGGAATTTTTTGTTTGTTTTCTTTGTTTCCTTGTTGTGGTTGTTTTTTAGTTTATTTTGTTTTTTCCTTACTATGACCCTTTTTTTGGCTTATTTTGTTTTTTCCCTTATTGTAGCTCTTTTTTGTTTGTTTTGTTTGTTTACTTGTTGTGGTTATTTTTGTTTGTTTTATTTGTTCCCTTGTAGTGACTCTTTTTTGTTTGTTTTGTTTTCCCCTATTGTGGCCTTTTTTGTTTGTTTTGTTTGTTTCTTTGTTGTGGTTATTTTTGTTTTATAGCTGTGTCTTGTTTTTTCATTTGTTTTGTAATTTTGATTTTGGTTGTGCTTATGAGTTTGATTTTATTCAAAGTTTTCTGTTATGATATTTTATATCTTTGAATGTATTTTAGTGTTTGTGTTTTTTAGTATTAGTTATGATTTTGGTTTTCCATTTCCATATAGTATATGATTTGTGAACAAGATCGTATATGATTTTTGAGCAAGATAGTATAAGATTTTTTAACATGATCGTATATGGATTTTGAACAAGATTTTATATTATTTTTTAACAAGATAATATGTGATTCTTAAACAAGATTGTATATGATTCGTGAACAAGATAGTATATGATTTTTGAACATGATTCAATATGATTTATGAACAAAAACGTATATGATTCGTGAACAAGATCGTATATGATTTTTGAACATGGTCCAATATGATTTTTGAACATGATCCAAAATGATTTTTGAACAAAACCGTATATGATTCATGAACAAGATCGTATATGGTTCTTCAACAAGATCTCATGTGATATTTGAACAAAATCATATATGATTTTTGAACAAGATAAAATATGATTCGTGAACATGTTCGTATGTTATTTTTTGAACATGATGGTATATGATTTTTGAACAAGGTCTTATATGATTTTTGAACAACATTATATACGACTCATGAACAAGATTGTATACGATTCGTGAAAAAGATCGTATATGATTTGTGAACGAGATGGTATAAAATCGTACATCAAAGTGTGTAGTAGAAGTTGTTATGATTCTTATGAAAGAAACGCAAACAACGTCATCAATGGCAGTTATTTCCGTTGAAAATTTGAATTATGTTTTATATTTGTTTATTTGCTCAAGAATGAGTTTGTTTTTCCCACATGTGTTGTCTTATTATTGTTCGAGTTATTTGTATTGATCAGCTTTACTTTGTTTTTATATCTGGCCAATAAGAAGTTGTTTATTTTCAATTAATGTAACATAATCTTTTATTTTGTGATTTAATAACATTGGATCAGTAAAGAATAAAGATTCATTATATAACTTATATTCTGTTTTGTTTTTTGACTTCATGTCTGTTTTAATAAGCAAAGTCTTAAATGAATTGGTAAAGGCTTATGATAATGACATTAAATTATAACTATGTTTACGAATTGAAACTTAAAATCAAAAACGTTAAACAAAAGTTTAATAGCAATTTTTCAAATAGATCCACGCTTTAAAACTTTTCCATTCGTTTAATTTGCAACGTTATCAGGAGTTCATAGATTAATTAATACATGATTTGGATAACTTTATTCAATTAAATCATTAAATTACAATTAATTATTACATTAATTCATACATTAACTAATACATGTGTTGGATAACTTTATTGAATTAAATCATTAAATTCCAAATATTTATGTTCTTTTGTCGGCAAATATGTTTGGGTGTGCATGCTTTCAGTAAAGGCTAGTTTTTTTTAGCTAAAATAAACAACTAAACTTGGCTGAGTTCTCCTTCTCTCTTACTCTTTACAACAGGTGATACAAATATTTAGGGAGAGTTAGTACAACCGAATGTGTGTGGGAGGGAGAGGTGCATGTGGTTGATCATCACCATACAAAATGTTATGACTTTGTTTTGTCATAAGAACATCTCTAATCCTTTTCATCTTATCGAGGAAGAAAATTCCAAAATGTTTACCATTATCAGAGTCAGTCAAACTAGAGGGATGTTAAAATCTTATCTAAGACATATCTAAGTTGATTATTGTACCAATGGAACAAACTTTTGACTCTTATTTACGTATTCTTTAATTGGTGTGAAACCATCTAATGTTTTTTTTTGGCATTTCACTTTTATAGATAAACTTAGTTGCTTACATTTTTTTTATTGAGAATCCAAAAATGATTATTGACCAAAGTTTTTTTTAATACATTTTTTTGTTGAATAAAATCTTTTTTGGAACGAAAATGTCTTTCAGAAAAAACTTTTATAGACCAAACGTTTTTTAAACTGAGTTTTTCAAGTTAAAAATGTTTTTGCACCAAAAATTAAATAAGACCCAATGGTGGCTAAGCACTGCTAACAAACAATGAAGTAGACAAAGGCACAACCCATTACATGTGTAAAACAGTCAATACATTATTTCATTAAAAACATTTATATTATATGTAAAAGTTTGATTAAAAAATCGTATTGGATTCAGTCTTGTTTCGTTTGAAGAGCGAGCCTTGATGGGCTAAGGGAAATGGTTAAAACATTCATTTCACATTTATGCCAGCAAAATTATGAACAAATGTTTACAGTGAAGTGGAATGTTTCTATACGCTTCGTGTCCTTGCGTTCCCCCGTTTTGCTAATTGTTGCATTTGCTACAAAGATTTAGCAAATGTGAAAGCAAGCAGCGACACTCATCTCGACCTGCTCAACTAATAATTATCATTGAGCTGCCAATGGAAATGATATTAATTGATTTCAATACCTAAATTACATTCGTGAAAGTTGAGAAGAAACGAAACAAGTTATTTTGAATGTGTGCGTGTGCGTCTTCGTGTGCGTAGCGCGCTGGCGTGCATGTGTTTGTGCATCGTCGGTATTGAATTTTATTCCTTCCCAATTGAAATTAAAACTATGAATAATAAAATTGAAACTGTGTTTAAAATGTGTTAACACTATTGAAAAATCACCTACTATAAATCCTATACTATAGAAAAAAAGTCCCTCATTAAATGTCATTGTTGAAAAAAAAATTGTTTGAATTTTTTTTCGTATTTTGTGTATTGATATATTTTATCAATAAATTGAAAATGAACGAATGTTTTATTTGAATGACAATAACGTACGAAATATTATTCTTTTTGATTATTCTATTGATAGATTTTTTCAATGTTATGCATGACTCGTCGTCGAATG
>JARUHE010325528.1:0-11173 GCA_031471125.1 Archaeomysis grebnitzkii | reverse complement strand
AATAAATAGATAGGATAATTAATAATAATAATGAAATATATATAATAATAATAACTTAAATAAACTTTAAAATTTAACGTTTTTGGTACCTTTTTGGCCTGACAATCTGTCTGATAAAGTATACTTTAAGGGAACAGATTCTGTCCGAAAGTTGGGCCGAAGAAAGTGTACTTTTCAGTTCATTTTTGGAACAAAAAAAGTTCGTGTTTCATGCACTTTTTGGCCCAAAATGTTTGCAGGTTTGTATGATTTAATTATGTGGAACAAGTGGAACTTACAAAGAAATGTACAAGTTTTTTCTTAAACGCTTGTGTCTGATAAATAAATGAACAACATAAAAAGTGTTTATAAAAAAATGACCACAAGAGCTTCTTCTACAAGAATATATTAAGGTAAGTGGTCTTAGGACATTTTTGGTAGTAGTAATAAGTTTTCAAAATTCACAACACATTCTGGGGCAGAATGTGTCGTCCGTTCTTTTAAATAACCGTCTGTTTTTAACAATGTTATACTTTTTTTAAATATATTACTTCGGCCCATTTTGAAGCCAACCAATGTAATGTTCTAACACAGTAAAAAAAAAGTTAGAATATATTGCTAGTTTTTCTGCGATAACAACTTAAGCCGCCATGAAGTTTCATTTTTTTCAAGTACAATACAATTGTAAATTTTTTAAAAATATAAAATATAAATAACAAAAAAATATATTTTTTTTAAATTCTATTACATTGTATTTATACATGCATATTTATTGTTAAACCCTTGACAATTTGAAGCAAAAACAAATTAAAAATAAAAACTTGAACCTTTTGTTGGATGTGAAATATTTAAAGTTATTTCTCCTCATTTTAAACTTGAATAACAAAAAATCTGAAATTTAAAATAAATTTGAGTGCATTATAATGTAAGCATATTGATTGTTCAGTTCTGAACATTTGATGCAAAAGTATTGAAAAACTAATAAGAAAATAAAAACTTGAACCTGTTGATGAATGTGAATATTTTAAGTTATTTCTCCTCATTTTAAACTAAAAAAAACAAAAAATCTGAAAATATTCAAAAAGAATTCTATTGCATGCTAAGCGCTGAAATTTTGATGCAGAAATAAAAACTTTAACCTTTTGTTGAATGTCCAGACGACAACGACGGAAAAGTAACTCCTGTTTTAAGTTCCTTCACTCGCTCGACAAAAACTACTAATTCTGCCTCCACCCGCGTCGCCCTACTAGTCACCCTCAGCAAATTGGAGAACAGACCTGAGCAGCTGAGGGGAGCAGCTTAAAACTTTATTTCAAGCTTAGAGGCAAAGTATACCAAGTGGTATAGTAATCATTCAATCAAAAGTATACCAAGTGGTATAGTAATCATTCAATCAAAAGTATACCAAGTGGTATAGTAATCATTTAATCAAAAGTTCACCGAGCCATTATTTATGTCAACTTCATTTCCATAAATAAAACGGAAACATTAAAAAATTGTTTTATCAAAAATCTTTTTGTCTTCATTAGAAATGTCAATCAAAAAGGGTGTTACAAAATGGGAAATAATCCTTTAATCAAAAATTAACCTCAAATCCTAGGTATGTACAGTTCATTTCCAATCTATTGGTAAATTAATCAAACCAAAATAGGAGAACAATATTTTTTATAAAGAAAATTACACTTCCATGTCAATCAAAAAAATGTTACAAAGTGACATCAGAAATACTAAGCCTATGTAGAGGTTTGCTATCACACTCGATTAAGACTATGCAAATATAGTTCAATATTTTTGGAATATTCATAATTGTTTTACTTTATTTATTATTTTAAGACATTTAAACATAAAACATAAAGCAGTTGAATAAATCAAAGTTGTGTATTTCTTATAAAAGGAGACTTACTTTTCAAGTAATAGAACACTTAAATGTGAATATTGAAGGACAAATAAAATTCTCAAGATTAGCATTTTTTATTAAAATGTGTAAATCACACAAGAGTTGGTAAGACATTAAAAAAATAGCTTCATACTCACATATTATTTTTAGAACAAGAAAAAAGATGTCGACAAACGAAATGTTTTATAATGTTTGTCAACACATCCAGTTATCACAATATTTGTCCCTTTGGCATGTTTGAAATGGAATTTGAACCACGGATTGATTGGCACTTCAATAAAAACTTATTAGCCATAACATTTTAAGTTATTTTAGTTATTGAACAGTATATTAGTTTAAAAGCAAAGATCCGTTTTTATTCAGTACAACCATATATATATATATATATATTTATATTTTTATAAATACAAACTGTAGTGTGTGAACACGCATATCAAATATCAAAAATTTCTTCAAACAAGAGATGTAGAATTTCATTGCAACTGCCATTTCAAGAATACATCTGATTGGTAGCAATTAATAGCTACAAAACTATGGAAGCAGCAGGAACGGCTAAAGGAGATTAGTTTGAGGTTATCAATTGTTTATAACATCATGTCAACTTTTTTACTTTAGTCAAATATTTCATTGGATGTGTCGCATTCATTTTTATTATTATGGGATATTATTTTGATTATCTTTTTTTCATCATGGAATATTACACATCAGATTAGCTATGAAGGCAAAGAACGCTGTCCTGTGTATTCAACAAATGGCTGACTTTGGGTTATTTATTCCATTCTTTATTCTATTCCTAACAATAAAAAAATTTAAAGTCATTGAGGAGGCAGTCTGGTCCCAGCAATGCCATGCTTAAATATTTACATAAATTAGAGAAGGTGATGCAGTAACAATTTGCCTTAAACAAAGTGATAACTGGCAGTGAAATTTTGAAAATATTCAACAGCTGCCAAAAACATGTCGAGCTAATTTAATGAAAGTATTTTTCAATACATTGAAAATGGATTCGAAATTATAAATATGAATTAGACTTTACATTTCAATATCAATTACATTCAATTATATACATTTCAGTAACTATAAACAAATTCTAAATAAATATTTTATTCCTTGAAATAAAAATTTAAAAAATAAATAATATGTTTATGTAGACTTTTTATGCAGGGTCTTACAATGTAAATTATTCAGATGAAACTAAAATGCAATGTCGAGTATAAACAATGTGTTAGGAACATTTTATAAAAAACGCAACTTTTTTGACAGAAAATCTGGCATGGTTGATTTACTTACACATATTGTAACTTTTTAAAAAAAGTTGAAACACAAATACTGCAAAAAATTAATATTAAAGTTGTCCTTATCCCATTTGACAACGAAAACTTGGATCGAATTATGCGAGAATGTATTGAAAAAATTAAAGTTAGAAATCATTTGATAAATTAAAGATTAATTTTTTTTGCATACCAAAACAAAAACAGAAACGAAATCAAAAAAACAAATATGAACGACGAAACAAATTAAATATGAACGACACAAAAAACTTAATAGCAACAAAAACCAACTGTAAAATCCTGATAAAAACATGTAGCCAACCCACCCAAAAAAAGTATGTACACATACTAGACATACATCACGTACCAAGACTAAATACGCACATACTGGTACGTTTTATCCACAAAAACACTTATGTATGTATTTTGTGTAGAAAACACACAGTAAGAACATTTTTTAACAATGTAAGTTTTGTACGTTTGGTACACGTACGTACGTACAACATATTTCTTCTGGGAGAGAACACAAGAGCTAATGTGGCAATCAGCCATGTTTACTTTTTTTGAAAAAAATGAGAATATTTTCCCAAAATAATAATTTAATATAATAATAATATAACAATAATAATAATATAACATAATAATAATATAATACATTATTAATAGAATGTAATAATAATATAACATTTCATCTTTATACCTAGATGTGATGAACTTTAGAAATATTTGTGAAAACTTTATTTATAAAACAAATGAGCCAATAATGTAAACATAAAATAAAACGATATTAATTAAAATATTTAAATGCAATATCGAAAATATATTTTCACTTCAAGCTTTAAAGCCAACATTCATTGTTGACGAATATACCCAAATATTTTTTCAATGGAGAAATATAAAGAAGACATAAAATTGAGCATTTCAGTTAGTTATTTTTGTCAAACACATCCCAGTCGGAAATTATCATCGTTCCAACGTTGAACCAGAGACGTTAGAGTCGTTCCAACGTTGATAAGACGATAGTTATCCGAAAAACTTAGGCAGGTGGTCTATCCTTGATTATTGTAGTAAATAAAATTCATGTTAAAGCATGCAGTGATAACATAAACCACATTAGGATGTGACAATCAACATTGTTACCAAACAAATAATGGTACTTGAATACATCACAGGGTCACATGACTGTGACGTATTCAAGTACCATCATTCAGCTGGTAAATGCTAGCATCAATTGTTACGTTTTAATGTCATCTGAGGTGATAACGTTGAATAATATTCTTATCATATCACAAAGTCTGAAGGAACTAAACAATACACAGACCCTGAATTTCGGAAGTTTGATGACTATAACTTTAATATTTAAACACATCAATCTGCAACAAGTTCAATGAAAAATAGTTAAACGAGATTAAAATAATATTTCATAAACAAATTTATTCAACAAATAACCAAGAAACATTAAAACAAGAAAAACAATGGCAAGTATTGCTACAATACAATTCTATTATGCATATTATAAGCCATGAAGGAACCAACAAAAGATTATGTACAGTAAAGATGAAAACAAAGTCAAGGAACTACAAAAAAAACTGTTAAAATATTACAATTAAAGGCTCTCTAGATACTATTTACAGTTGAGTAAATATAGAAAATTATTAAACAATGATTTACCAGACATTGACTAGTTCAGAATATGAGATCATATTTGTCAAAGAAAATTGTTTCAAGATATGTTACAATCATCGAAAATAAAGTCCAAAAGTTGAATGCAAGAAAATATTTACAATCAAAGTTGATGTCTTGACATAAAAACGATAATCTTGCTTCATTCATAATAATAATAATGTAAAAAGGAAAGAAAAATAGATTTTTTCCAAATAATAATATTAATAATAATATTAATAATAATACAAATAATAATAATAATACCAATTAAATCAAAGAAAAATAAATAAACTTAATGTATGAGCAACACTGGGCATGATGACCTCACTGCTAACCTAATAATGCAAAAATATTTATGGGAAGTCAATGGTCGTAAAAAATTATTTTTATTTTCAAAGGCATTGCATAACAATAGGAAATATATGTCTCGGCAGCTGAATAAATCTTTTTTTTATTTTCACGTAAATATATTTTTTTTGCATAGTATAAAAAAACTTTAAATTACCGTAAATATACGAGTGAAATTAAATTTTAAAAAACGGACCTGTCACAAATCAAAGCTTTGGTGATTGATGTACTATTGGCCAAAAAAATAGGTCTCATTCAAATAACACAAACACAGGTTAAAATTATTCGATTGGAAATATTTTTAATGTTTTTCAATATTTTTTAATATTTTCAAAAACCAAAAAATAATGTTTCGTCGATGAAGACTTATATTTTTTGGCTGATAGTACACAAGGTCTTCAAAAGATGAGAATGGCAATGTAATTAAACCATTCAACTTTTTAAAGCTAAAATCATGATCTTGCTCAACTTTTCTTGATCCAGAATCAACCTTTCTTGATTCAGAATCAACCTTTCTTGATTCAGAATCAACCTTTCTTGATCCAGAATCAACTTTTCTTGATCCAGGATTAACTTTTTTGTGTTTGGATCGAAAAAGTAATTTGAAACATTTACGAGTTTGAACTGAAAATCTTATAACGGATAAATACTTTAGATCAAAGTAACAAAATATTAAAACACTTTCAATCCTATCCGATATTTTGAATGGAAGTATATGCATAAATATACAGGTATATGTATACATATGCATAAATATACAGACATATGCATACATACAGACATATGCATACATATGCATAAATACACAGACATATGGAAGTATATGCATAAATATACAGACATATGCATACATATGCATAAATAGACAAACATACGGAAGTATATGCATAAATATACAGACATATGCATACATATCAACAAATAAAAAAGTACAATTAACCTATACATATATTCATCATCATCATTAGCTTCCAAATGTTTAACAAACATATTTTTCAGCAGTTAAATAAATAATAAATAATTATTAAAACCCTAAAATAATGACTAGCGCAATATCAACAACTAATTTAACTAAGCCCTAAATAATTATTGATGCCTTGAACAAATATAATAATGGCAGGTTGCCAGGCAACTAAAAGTCTGATCCAATCTAGCAATTGGCCGTAAAAGACGTGAGGCTTTTCCCACGGATTGCAAAACATTCGTTTCAAGTCGACCTGAAAAACAAAGGAAATAAAATTGTATTTTTAAAAATTTAAACAAAAAAATTTTTATTTAAAGAATGTTACATTGGAGCAATATTTTTTTATTATTTGATATGCTTACACAAAAATAAACCACGTTAACAAATAAATAACGAAAGAGAGAAAAGATGGTTATGATTTAAAATGATTTAAAATGAGTTAAAATGATTTAAATCAATTTTAAATGATTTAAATCAATTTTAAATAATTTAAAATTAATTGAAATTAATTAAAATGATTTAAAATGATTTAAAATTAATTAAAATTAATTAAAATTAATTAAAATGATTTAAATCAATTTTAAATAATTTAAAATTAATTAAAATTAATTAAAATGATTTAAAATGATTTAAAATGATTTAAAATGATTTAAAATGATTTAAAATTAATTAAAATGATTTAAAATGAGTTAAAATGATTTAAATCAATTTTAAATGATTTAAAATTAATTAAAATGATTTTAAATGATTTAAAATTAATTAAAATGATTTTAAATGATTTAAAATAAATACAAATCAGTGATGAGAAAGTTCACAGCAAAATCCTTCAGAGTAAAATATGAATTGCAATCCCAGTACTACCATTGCGACCCATTTTTGTCATCACACATTGACAAGAAAATAAAAACCATTACTTTCGAACTTAAAAAGTACTAAAAGTACCAAAAATATAAGAACAATAGCTTTAGGTGAGGTACCTTTTCTTTGCAGTAAGGACATGTCTGTTTCTTTCCGACTATACACCATCCCCTTATGCAGAACTCATGGAATGTGTGGCCACACGACAGCCTGTACGTGTTCTCGATGATGCCTTCCTTGCCCTCGGGAACCAGCTGTGGGTTGCCACAGACGGCGCAGACACCAGGCTCCAGGGTTCTGGTTGGCATTCCCTCCGGTTTGTAATACTGGAAATTTTAACAAATATTTTTACTTTTTTTAATCCTGATAATTTCTTTATTTTTGTTACATATTAAACAAAAAAAAACCGTCACAGACAAATGTCCGATACAGTCTATTTTACATCGAACATTAACGACAAAGCAAAAAAATTTACATCGAACATTGACGATAAAGAAAAAAAATTTGACCCACCCCGATATGAGAAGCCATTTTGTCGGCACAAACTTCCGCCAAATCCCTGCCAAGAACGCCGTAATAAAGGCCGTAGAACATGCAGAGCAACCCTGCGTCCATCCACACATTGGGCCGGACGCCAAACAAGAGGTTGAAGCCCATCAGGGTGACCATAATGATGCAGTATCCTATGACGCCGAGGCCACAACACAGTTTGTATATCAGAAAGAACCATTTATAGACTTGCCTGTTGAAAAACATTCAATTAAGCAATGTAATAATAATAATATTGATAATAGTAATAATATTAATAATAATAATTATAATGATAATACTAATAATATTAATAATAATAATAATAATAATGATAATATTAATAATAATAATAATAATATTAATAATAATAATAATAATAGTAATAATAATGATAGTAATGGTAATAATAGAAATAATAATAGTAATGATAGTAGACTTTAGACTTTATTTGTAAGAAAAAATAAAAAACCAATTGGGGTATGATCCCACTATGGTGTACACTTTTAATTATATTTTACAAATAAAACATTTACAAAACAATATTCTATACTATGAGTTAGGGACTTATTCATTCTATTTATTCTATATATTCTATACTATGAATGAAGAACTCATTAGAATAGGATGGACATTTGACATACCTCGGAGTGGTGGGATTGAGTGGATTTTCCATTGCCTTCTTCATCACAATGATCGTAATTGACGAGAACAATAACCAAACTAAGATGAATCTCCACCAATGATTGTTTAAGGCCAGGCCGAACGGAATCACCCAAACACCGATCATGCTGATGAACTGCAAAGAAAAAAGGTATCGTTACTTTAACACTTTAACCACTTCTTGTAACACCGGTGATACACCATTCTAATGGCATACTCAATCTTATGTTACACCAGTGATACAAATGTTTTAATTACTTATACAGGTAACTAGTTACCTCTACAAAGTAATTACAAACATAACTAACTTAATTTGTAACATATGATGGAGTAAGCCATTGGACTGATGTATCACTGGTGTTACGAGAAACGGTTAAAGTGTTAATACTGTATTGTGATGGGTTAAAAACACATCTTATTTCGGTTAATTGTTATGCTTATAGACTATAGAGACACACATCAATATATAATTACAAAGATTAACACAAAATAATTTTCTAATCAAAATAAGATGTTTTTTTAACCTGTCATGAAACAATATTGAAATGTTGATATGATTTTAATAAGTTGAAATGTTGATATGATTTTAATTTTAAAAAGTTGAAATGTTGATACGATTTTAATTTTAAAAAGTTGATTCAAAACAAAAAATGTTTGTCGAGAACATAAATAAGTTTGGTCGATGGTTAGATTGAACATCGTTTCTCATCCATCAATGATTTGATCATTCATAGCGTTGATTAAATCTTGATTTTAACCAAATTTTTCTTGATTCAATCAACTTTCTTCTGATTCAAACATATTGAAATAATGTTGTACAATGTTGATTGAATCAAGAAAAAGTGCGGCTGAAAAAAAATGCTGAGGAAAGAATTGCAACTCACTTGATATGATTTGAAGTGATATTTCTTCCATGCAACCAGGCCGCACTGAGCGAGCATCGTGACGGCCAACAATATCAACACCATTTCGGCGTGCATGTCCTCATGGCCCTTGTGCTTCTCATGCAGCTTCAGATGTTCTAGCCTGAAGCAACAAACAGGTCATTGTTTTGACGACCAATGTATATATTTAACAAGCACGATTAAAACCTGTGTTTGTATGTTAAAAAAATTTCTCAAATTGTTTTATTTTTTAATACAATTCTTTATATTATTATATTAACACTTTTCTTTCTTTTGTTTGTAATAAACATATCTGTAAGCCTTCAAACAATTTTTGGTTAATCATGAATTTGATGATAAATTGGCTAAGTCTGAAACCTTCTAAGATGTCTAAATTTTAGGCAACAATGTCCTTCATGCATTCTACCTTAGAATGTCCAGTTAATGTATTTGTTTTAAATAAACTTTTTTCTAAACCTTCAAATAAAATCTCGGTTAACCTTGAATTTCAAGTTTTTTATAAAATGTATGTTTCAATAAGTAAATACTGATTCAATAAAAATCTTTGGTGATACCAGTGTAGAATGTTATGTTCTTCATTTTCATATAAACAAACTTTTCTGTAAAACTAATATTTTTTATTATTTTCAACAACAATCAGGTCACTTATTGAAGCTGCATTTTTCAAACACAGCTTAATAATAATAATTACAATGACAATTGGTGTTTTGAACTTAACCAATCTATTGGTACCACACTTCACATATCAACTACTGACGTGTATGCTAAGGATTTTCAGCACAGGTTATGGTGCTTCCTCCATACCGGGATAAGCTTAGCATGTGACATTTTAAGGGGAGAAAGGCACATTCAACCTCCCAGTAAAAGCCTATAGTGGACTTGAACCAATGACAATTATTATTATTATTTTTGGCAATTTTAGGCAGTGTCGAAATACAGAAAATTGTAATCCACTTTGCGACCACCTCATTAGCTGGAACCTTAATTCATTTCAATCAAAAGCCAAAAAGGGAAAGATATTCTTGCCATAAAATATAATTCTTCAGAAGTTATAGAATTAACATTTTAACCATTTCTTGTAACACCGGTGATACATAAGTGCAATGGCTTACTCCATCTTATGTAACATCAGTGATACAAAACAAAATACATTTATACAGGCAAATATTTGCCTGTATAAATATGTCAAAACATAAACCAACTTTTTTTGTATCACTGATGTTACATAAGATGGAGTTAGCCGTTATGCTTATGTGTCACCAGTGTTACAAGAAATGGTTAAAATGTTAAAGAAGATTGACTTCAACTATGTTGTGGACTTTATTTACAATTCTTTGAATCATCAACTTCAGCAATAGCAAATAATTCCCGTGTACATTTTACAGCAATGGATCACTCAGGTCTATTTGGGTTCTGTTTTACAGAATTGAGAAGAAAGATTTGCATGACTTTCTCAACTGATGTGGCAACATAAATTTTAATTTTGTTTCAAACAAAATAAAAAATATTCACCTCCATTTTTCCTCTTCACTTAGTAGAGCTTCTTCGGATGTCTGTGGAAAAAATGAAAAATTAATTATGGAATAAAATTTATTTTAATAAAAACAATAAATTTGTTTCATACAAATAAACAAAAATCTGATGATTACATCCATCAAATTTACCCTACTTATAATGAGAAAAGTTAAATTTACCCTACTTCTACTAAAAAAAAGTTAAATTTACCCTACTTCTAATGAGAAAAGTTAAATTTACCCTACTTCTAAATTTACCCTACTTTTAAGGAAAAAAATAAACTTTTTAGCAACTGCCCTTGAAAACTCTTCATATCCCATGGTACAATTTGATAAGGCTCCATTGTTCACGTAGTTTAAAGAGCGAACCCTGGAAGGCTGATAGGGCAATGCTTTGGAGCAATATTTGCCACATAATACATAGGAATTACTATTGGAATGAATAATGTGGAAGCCTAAAGTATTGGCCTAATAGTTGAAAGCAGTAGTTTAAAATTTACTTCACATTGTATTTTAGGACATTTCGGTATGTTTTTCAGCTATTTTTAGGTGTTTCATTAGAGGTAGTCTTTCCAAAATTT
>JARUHE010325517.1:0-11174 GCA_031471125.1 Archaeomysis grebnitzkii | reverse complement strand
TCTCTCTCTCTCTCTCTCTCTCTCTCTCTCTCTCTCTCTCTCTCTCTCTCTCTCTCTCTCTCTCTCTCTCTCTCAAACACAAACACAAACTTTTGCTCTAAACCAATGTACCACTACCAAAAAGGTTCTATTATTAAGCTGACCTCTGATTGTTATTATTAGAGCAGTGTGTGATTTGTGGACTCTTAACTAAATTAAAGTCCAGCCTCTGTAAACTACTACTGAATGTTGATCTGTTGCTAAAATTATAAATTTATTGCTTTGCTTTTGTTTTTTGTTTTACCAGGATTTGATACATTTTTAACCAAAAATTTTGTATAAATTTTCCTCAAACAATATTATTATAAATTATATGTAAAGTGATTCAGCTCAATAAAAACAATTTGTAAAATATAAATTTTAAAAGAAATAGTTTTTTTTTATCAAAAAATGCACTTAATGGTATCTAACCAAAAGTTTGAAGCTTAATATTTCAATAAATGTTGATTTACAAAAGAATCCCTTAAACAATATTGTTCAGAATTATATACATAGCCATTCATGTTCAATAAAAAAAATGTTCCATAAAAAACCTGTGAAATAAAAATGTATTTTTTTTTAAATTATGCTAAGTGGTGTCTAACTGAACATTTGAAAACTTATTATTTCAATCAATATTAATTTCACAAAAAAAATCCTTTAATAATATATATATAAAGCCATTCATGCTCAAAAATGTGTCAAAAAATGTTGTTTTTTTTCTAAAAAAAAATATGCTAAGTCATGCTTAACCAGAGGAAACATCTATTATTTTCTATAAATAATAATTTTACAAAAATAACATTGAAATAATTTTGAAATTAAAGCAAAACCTTTGTATTCAACAATTACACAAATTGTGGAAACTTTTTTGAATATATAGATACAACTTTTATTGTGTAGCATTTACTCTTGCTTGTATGTGTTTATATCCATCTCTCTTATGAAGGAGATTTAAATTTAATCTTTTGTAAAGAACATTCTTTAAATCTCATATGGCAAATATTTATATTTAATCTCTTGGATATACAGTTGGTCACATATTAAAGCTCAGTGAACTCTCTATTGTTGCATGAATTACTTCAGCTAAGGTTCTCTGTTTTTCATAATGAGTTGAGTTGTACAATCTTTTTTTATTTTAATTGTTATTTAACACCAAGGTATCTGTATAATTTGATTCTATACAAGTTAATCTAAATTTTATTTCTATTTAGTAAGTTAGTAATGCTTTCATTCAATTTTTTTGTATTTGTAATGTTTATTAAAAATATTATTTTTTTTAATTAAACAAAATGTTAGTGCTTTGCTTATGGGTCAAATCACTTCAAACTTAGTACATTTATCCTTTATTACAATGCAAATAGACTTTTTATTCTGAAATTCATCATTTTTATTTTCACTCTAATTTAATTTTTTTTTCAATTTGAGACTTTAAATAATTTTGTCAAATATGATTTTCAACTGATTGTTCAAAACTAGCTTTGGTGGGCTCTAACTTTTTATAATTAATTTTCAAATAAGTTCTATTTGACTCATAGCCAATGATCGGACCTGCTTAGTGTTAAGGAGAGAGTGGGTCAAAAACCACAACAAGTAATTCACATTTTGTTTTCAGATCAAAGAAGATGCAAACTGAGAAAACATCGCCCTGTTATAACACCATTTGGATGGCCTAACATTTTGACTACAATGATGACTCCCGATTCACAGGATGGTTCATTCCATCACAATGAGTAAGATTTTTATTAGTTGTGTCATTTTTAAAAATTTTGAGTTACTATTCTTTTGATGAATGGTTGTGAGACATTTGAACCCTTCAGTTCATGGAATACTATTTTTTTAAACTATACTAAGTCACAGCTTCAAATCTTTTATGAGTTTCCTTCTACTCATTTTGTATACACATAATTTCACAAGTTTCCTTTTCACTTTAGATCAGATGATGAAGTAGTGCCCGTCGATACAACTGCTCTACTAAGGCCCGCAGTTTCGCCTCCTTCGTAAGTTTACATTTTTATCTATCAAGTCATTCAAGTGAGAAGAAGATAAGAATCATGTTTTTCCAGAGTTGTTGTTGTTGAATTTCTAACTTTCGTTGAATTTTTTCTTGAAAAATTATAAAATTTTTATTAAATGGAATTTTTTTATTGAATATTTTATTTAACAATGCCAGAATAATTTTTTTGACAAAAACTGAAATGAAAAAATGTTATTTCAAGGTACAACAAGGTTTATTAAATACAAGGTATTTATTAAGTCCTGAAAAAAATATAAATCACAAGTATACACAATTTGGATATATCATAAACACCATTCCTACAATTTTACTTAATAATGCCAAGAATAGGTTTCTCATATAATACAAGAAGCCTATAATAACTCAAAATAGGTCAACTAGTGCATATTCTTACATATTCATAATTATAAAATATTCTCTTTACATACATACCATTTATAATATACAAATCATAAACATAATACAATGTTCAATATTTTCACAATAGATAATAAAAAAAAAGGTTTAAACTATTTTCTTGATGATGTTGCCAAGACACATTGTGGCTTAAGCAATGCTGCTTGAAGATACCTCATAACATGTCTAGGGTCGGCATCTAGAGTTAGGACAATGTCGTAACTTCGACCGCTGAGGCTTAAGGAGGTTTAGGCATGACTATAATTTGTATTTAGGAGCGTATGTTTACCGCTCAGTTTCTCTTACATAAGGGATAAATTAATCATAATTATTATAATGTTTATTACTGAATCAATCATTATATTAATGCACAAAATACTTAATAATGGTTATTTATGTACACAGTTACGCAAAATGCGGTTCTTCCGCTACACGACTACATCACGTTATAAAGATCCTTGTTGCCAGATCTTAACCTAACCAAAATTATCCTGCCTGTTATACGTTAGAGGATAATCTATTAGAGACTGCTTTTTAAAAAGTGGAGCTTCTCAAAGTTGATATGTTAGTGTTTGGTTTCTTTAATGTTGTCAAAGCTTGGCATCTTGTGTTGAATAATTAAAAACAAATAATTTATTCATTAATTTTGCAAAGAAAATGTTGAAATGTCAAGATTGTGTTTCATTTTTTGTTTGAAGGGATTTTTGCTGTTTCCTCATTCTTGAAAAATCTTTTGTTTTGTGCATGTTTTGTCAAAAAATATATAAACTTGTTTTTTTGTTTGAAGATTTATAGTAATGTTTAGTAAATGAATACTGACAAAGTCCAAAGTGATTCACTTTTGGGTAGTATTTTTTAGTGCTATTGTTGCATACTATTCTGTTGCAATGAATGAAAAGTTGGGAAGGCCTATTTAATATAATGAATGAAATAAAAAACAGATTTGCATGAAAAGAAATGAAGAAGAGTTTCTTATATTTTATACTAGTCAAAGAGCTTGCAAGAGTATTTATACAATCCAAACAATACTGCCTCAAGTGCCCTGAATTTTAATTCTCAAATGTTTCTTTGATTGTTGAAATAAAAACTAATCTATATTGAAAATAATAAGCTTGTGATAAATATTTCCCTATAGAGAACTAACACATTTTTGTAAATTAATTTTTTCTGAAAACTTAAAACCTGTGAAATATATGAGTTTTAATAATTTTTTCAGCGGAACCTCCACTTATTTTGCTTTTTTGGCACTGGGCCTGGGTGCATTGCTTCCATGGAATTTCTTCATCACAGCCGAATCTGTAAGTGTGGCTTCTTTGTTATCTTGCAGGTCATGTTTAACTCTTTATGGACTTAAAAACAAGTTCATCTCATTAAACATGTTCTTGTTTATGGTAATTTCAATGTGTTTCAATTCATAAACAGCAATTATTCATGTGCTCAAGTGTTAAAGGCTGCAAACCATCAAACTCAATGTTTTTTCAGTGATTTATTGATATTTTGTCACTTCTTCATTCAAGATTATTTCAAACACTATTTTTCTTTCAATTTACGGATTGGTTTTTCATTTATAAAATAAAAAACTAATAATGCTAAGAAAATTTTATTCAACAATTTTTTTCTAAAACTTGTTTTTGTTTGAAATAACAAGTTTGTGATGATGACATCATATTGCCATTGACATGTGTCGGCGGCGGCATCTCATATCCACAATTTAGGCGAAGGAATATATTCACTTTTTTTTCTTTTTTTTTAATTTTATTGAATAAAGATATAAATAATGATCTGAATAATAACTGTTTAAATAAAAAAATCCATTAACTGTATAACTCTAATTAACATAGAAAATGTTTCACTATTTTTTTTATTTTCATTTTAACTTTACATATTTGTTTATTTAGACTAATATGATGAACTCCTAATTCTAATTATTAGTTTTGACATAATATAATTTCTTCAGTATTGGCAATACAAATTCAGGAATGCCACCCAAGATGTCAATGTTACTATACCAGACGAAACTGAATTGCAACAGCTGTTCACACCTCTTCAAGTGGTTTTGTCACAAATCACAAACTTTGTTTTTCTACTGCTCAATATTTTTATAAGTAACAGGTAAGATTTCTTGATTTTTAGTGAAGCTCTACATAAGTCCCAAACAATTTTAACTCTCTAAATGTTTTTCTAAACCTTTAATTTAATGAATTAAACAGGTCTTGTATTGAGTTTAGAAATTTATGGTCATTTGAAAAGTATTTATTTGTTTATTTAGAATAAAAAAAAGTACTAATTCTAATAAACCCATATTTGATAATATTTTTTTCTTACAATTATAGAAACACAGTCGTAGAAATTTTAAAAGTAGAGTAATTTTTTTTAGATAAATGTTTGCTAGATGGACTATAAAAAAATGATATATCTATTATGAAAAATGTTCACTCAATAAAAAAAATTAGTGCGAGATCCTAGCCAATAATATTTGTTTAATTCACACAAGATTGTTTATAATCTTTGACTTTTACAGATTTGTTTGTTAAAAATATAATAAAAAACTATTCATTTTATAAATTTAATACATTTTTGTATTTATAATATATAAATATGAAATAAATAAATAGAAATATTGAACATTTTTATTTATTTATGTATCCTGGAATGGCTCCATAACCATTAGTTTGTATTCCTTAAATAAAGTTTAAATCTTTCTCACCAATTTTATTTTTTCAGAATTGCTCAAAAAACCCGAATAATGAGTTCGTTAAGTGTGATGATTTTTATGTTCTTTATAACAACTATTTTGGTCAAGGTTGATACTGACCAATGGCAGAGAAGTTTCTTCATTCTGACCATGATTTTGGTCGTCATTTTGAATAGTGAGTTGAAATTAGTTCTTATTTTGTCCATTATATTCCTTAATACAATGGGAGTTAACTATTGACTACCTCAGTTATGTTTTCATACTACTAATGTTTTTATGATTTTCATATCATTTCAATAAGTTTTATTATTAATGGTGGTAGACCATTAATAGTAATAATTGTGCAGAAACTTTTCCTATAGCTGCCTTCAGCATGAACAGTAAAATGTTTCTACTGTTTTCCAAGTTGTTACTTTTTTGGATTACAATTATCTATCCTCTTTCTACATTGGGAGGTACTGTAACAACTGTGTTGACTCTCAGGGCCTTTTCTGAAATTTCACTATGAGTATCACGTAGGATCTTTTCTTTAGTTATTATTTCCTTAAATTCCTATCTGGTCTTTCTTGTTATTATTTTATTTCATTCTTTTATTTGCTCTTTCCCTGTTTGTAAGGTATGCCTTACAAACAGTTTTTTTGTCAATGCTGTCTCAACTCCTTCCACTGGCCAAGTAGTATTAAAAATAGCTTGACAGAAACAAAGTCTGGCTCCACAGTTTTACCTAAAAGGTACTGAATGAACTATGATTCCTTAGTAGTTTAAAACTCTCTGATAAATAATCATAAAATAATAAAATAAAATGAATAAAAGTAATAATTCACAGCTTTCAATTTAACAACAATTTATTTTCCTTTAGTCTTCGGGGGTATATTCCAGGGCGGTGTTTCTGGAATGACCGGAGTGTTTCCGGAAAAATACATAAATGCTTACATTGTTGGACAATCTCTTGCCGGCGTTTTTGCAGCCGTTGCGCGGATTGGCTCTTTCTCCACTGGGTCTAGTGACATAAGTTCGGCTTTCATCTTCTTCCTCACCGCGACTGTCGTTATGCTAATCACTTTGGGAATTTATATTTCAGTCACAACTACCGTGAGTGTTCCGAAAATATTTTTACAGGTCTTTTATTATTATTTTTTCGATGTTATAGTTATAATAATAATGATACATATTTTTTAAGTCGGAATAATTATTTGTTGAGCATGAGTAGCGAAGAAAAGCTTGCTTCTCTTATTTGTTTTCTTTGAATTTAATTTAAAGTAGTTAAATATGCAAACAGATTAGAAAATGTTTATATTACTTTGGAAATAAGGTTTCATAATAATTTTTGTAACTTCAATTATATATCTTTAAAAATAAATAAATATTCTTCAAAGTATTAGCATTTTTGAAGCCATTGTTATCTGTGGCGTTAGTTGAATAATGACTGAATTGCATAAACATCATATTTTGGATTGATTTATGGATTTGAATTGAAGTATGTATGGATGGTCTCTAAGGTGAATTATTCATTAAATATTTTTTCCTATTTTCAACGCCATTGATTGACATTTCTTATATGAGGATTTATGTATCATATGTTGTTGACATTTCGTGCAGATAATGTACTTTGCACATATAACCTAGTCCATTAGAAATAAACAAATTAAATCAATAAAAATTGTGTTTTTAGGAATTTTTCAAATTTCATTCAAATGGCAATACAAGTAATGATTCATCAAGTGCAACTCCACTTTTATCAATGAGCGATATGTATTCGGTATTTAAACTAATTTGGCCGTATTGTGCGAGTGTCTTTGTCATATTTTTCACCACTCTCGCCATCTTTCCTGCTGCCTGCGTCAAAATAGAATCAACTTCCGAGGATAAAGTTTGGAAAGGTATGGATTAATATTTTAAATTCTTATGAAATTGAATTGAACTTGTTTTAAGGTCATTTGTTAGTCACAAAAGCAATAGGTGCCAGAGAATTAAACTCTTGATTAAATAACAATAGCCAAATACACACCTTTGGCAAAACCATTACACATTAAACTTTATTCTCATCTTTTAGGCAGTTACAGTAAAGGTTTATTGATTCTTAATGATAAAATCATCAATAGCTGCTCTCATCTTTTGTTGTTGAAGTTGCACAGAATGTATAATTTTTGAAGAAATAAAAGCTTCATAACCCGTATAGGTAGAAATATTTCCTCAGAAGTGAAAAATATGCAAATATATAATTTTATATTATTCAATCAGCTTTTTCAAATATAACAGAAAAATGTTTACTTTTGTTTCAAGTTTTTTACAATAACTTAGAACTATATTTTCATAAACCTTAGGTAATAGTAAAATATGATTTACAGTGAAGTTTCTATTTTTAAGAAGATTAAGTTAATCTCATATTTTCAATTTGATGGAATTTGACGATTGCTTCTAACACTGAGTTTTTTCCCATTTGTAGTATTGCTTCAACATGTATCATTGGTGATACATGCTTTAACATGTATCATTGGTGATACATTCTTTAACATGTATCATTGGTGATACATGGTTTAACATGTATCATTGGTGATACATGCTTTAACATGTATCATTGGTGATACATGCTTTAACATGTATCATTGGTGATACATGCTTTAACATGTATCAAGAAATTATAATAACAACACAAAAAATGTATTTACCTGTATGCCAAACAAAATAGGATGTCTTGTTTATTCAAGAATCGGTAATCTTAAAATAGGACTTAATAAAGTTAGGTTTGTTTTATAAAGCCTGGTTGATCCTCTCGTTTTTTGGTGCCTAGTGGTGTTGATTTTAGTATTTGAATACAAACATTTGATTGATGAAAAATGTGTACATCAATAACTAACAGAATAAAATATGATGTACATTCTGCTATGTCGTAAATATTTGAATAAAAGTTAATAATACTCTCATGAATGAGTATGATTTTTAAATTCCAATACCTTGTGAATAAAATGTGACGAATGAAACCCTAAAGTTCACTTGTTATTTCAGACAAATATTTTCAACCGGTGGTCACGTTTCTTCTCTTCAATGTTGGAGATTACTTGGGCAGAATATTAGCTGGGTTCATTATGTGGGTAAGGACATGTAAAGTTTTTTCTTTTGATTGAACAATAAATATAAAATAGTTTTATTGTTTTACAATGATGGATGGATGCTGTCAAAGAAAGTCAACAGCATGGACAAGTATCAAAGAAGGTCTTGCTGCAGGGAAGAATGTGTGATGAGAACTGTTTATGGAAATAAAATTGAATGAAAGGTCACAGCAAGACCCACATAAGCACAAAAAAGAGTGATAGTTTCTTTTATATAACCAATTTGTAAGAACTGCTGCAAATAAAAGTCAATTTAATTTTTTAAGGCTGAAAATGTACAATGAATTTGGTGAATAGCTTCTTCATTCATTTTTTTTTTCAGTTCAATTTTCTTAGAGGAAATTGAAGCAATGTAGAAAATATTATAACAACATTGGCATATTTCCATATCATTATCTAATTCATTTCATGTAATCTGATCAATTTTATGAAGTCATTGACTGCTCCATTTTTTGTTAGACATGCACTTACAAATTACATCATAAATGTTACCAGATTAAAGAGATTTCATTGAATAACCTCGTCAGAATGCACCTTCAGTAAATTAAAATTTACCTTAAATTTTCAGCCAAGAAAAGGCTCTTGTATTCTCCATTGGCTTGTGCTGCTGAGAATTATGTTCGTGCCTTTGATATTGTTGTGCAACCATTCCAACACTTCGATCATTCCGTCGATTTTCACACATGATGCCATCTACATCGTCTTGATGTCCTTATTTTCTATGTCCAATGGTTATTGTTCTTCTCTTTGTATGATGTATGGACCGAGGTAATTATCTTCAAATTTATTTAACCCTTTAATGCCCAATTACCATTATCATCGAAATTAGAATACCTTCAAGTTACTATAGAATATAACCTTTACAGTGTGTGAGTGAAAGGGTTAAATTCAATATTTGTGTGGAATACAATAATTTTATCGACAATAGCACAAGTGAGGTAAGTTCTATGTTATTTGAATGTGGGTTACCTCACTTGTGCTATTGTTGATCCAATTATAACAATGTTTGGATCTACAATAGCACAAGTGAGGTGAGTTCTTTGTCATTTGAATGTGGGTTACCTTACTTGTGCTATTGTAGATCCAAATTGTCATTGTTAAAAATTTTGGGTGTCAAAGAATTGAGTGTTTCAGGGTCCCCCAAACCCTGAAATTTTAACTTTTGAAAGCATGGCAGAAGTTAAATTTACAGCATATAAGGACTTGTATAATACGAATTGTTTTCAGTGATAATTCCAATGCATTTTATCCTTTACAGCAGTATTTAGTAAGGGTTAAAAATGGTTAGCAATGATTCAGCAGTGTTTAGTAAAAATTTTGCATGATGGCCGAGTTGCTCTAAAAAAATTGATAATTTTTCAGTCCTTATGATCCATAGTTTCCTGCCACTACATCAACAGAAGTGCAATGACATCCATCGTTTATTTCTAATCCGGTTGAAAATAATTTCAGATCCGTGAAGGAACATTCAGAGACAGCCGGAACCATCATAGCCGCTGCTTTTGGGTTTGGCTTAATGAGCGGAAGTATGGCATCCTTCGGGTTCGCACGGCTCATATGAACGTTTAACTATCTCAATAATTTCCGTCTGGTTTCAAAAAGTTTTTATGTTATTTTCTCTTTAAATATTTGTTATTTTAAAAAAATATTTAAACTTTATCATGTTAAAATATTTTAACATTTTGTTTTACTTGACTTCCATTACCCTAAATGATATTAGATGTTTTTTTTTTTTAAATTTGGTAAGTCTAAAAAAAAAAACTTGTATGTTTACACTGAACAAGTTTGTAATTGAAATTTTTCAATATTTTATTTTAATTTGTTATTCAACTTGGTTGAAATTAGATAAATATGAATTTATAATTCAAGAGATATTATTTTTTCAATTAAATTAATTTGAGAAAATAACAAAATGTGATATTAAGTAGATATTTAATTAATAAAAATAATCAATAAACATCTGTAATGCCATTGAAATTCATTATGGAAAAGTAATTTCCAGTGATTTGTGAATATTTAAAGAATACATTTTAAATATACAACTTTTATAATTATTTTTTATAATTGATTAAATGATATGATATTTTTATGTTTAATTTTTACATGTGTATAAAATAATATTATGCATACGTTCAGTAGAACTCTGTCTCCCATCTTGTATAAAAAGTTGGAAGGATAGAGTTCAGTTAAGTTATTGAATGCATGCAATATGTATGGTCAATAGAACTATTATTTCTGATAATTTGAAAATTATTCAACCTTTTTTAATTTTTTTTAATCTGAAATAATACTTTAGTATAAATGCTCTAATAGTAATTATTACTCTTAATTAATTATATGTAATTTCAAAGTTTTTTTATTCTTGAATAACAATTGTTGATACTTTTTTAGACCAATGAGAGATTATTAAGTTTAAAAGATTGACCACAATCATTAGGTTTGTTATTCTTAAGTTTAAATTTGAAATGTGTTTAAGTTGATGTAATATAAATCAAGTTTATATGTATTTAAAATGATCTGATATAGAAATTAAGTGATTTATTTTTATTAATATTTTATAAAGTTTAATTAAAGTATATTTTTTCATTATTTCCTTTCATATCTCAGTTACAAAGATCTATGGTTTTGTATGTAACCAATAAATTTGTTCTTGCGTAAAATAATTTTACATTATACAAAAAAATCCACTTCTTAGAACTATTTGCAAAGAAAAAGGAGAATGCATTGTTAGGAAATAACACAAAAAATCGAATATTTCCAACAGTCCAGAGGATTGCAGCAAATTCCTTTATAATTATTGGTGCAATGTCATTGAGTCAACGGCCTTGGCCACGTTGAAACACCGCTTCCCGTATGATCAACGAAGTTAAGCAATGTTGGGTCTGGTTAGTACTTGGATGGGTGACCGTCTGGGAACACCAGATGCTGTTGGCGACAG
>JARUHE010325506.1:0-11176 GCA_031471125.1 Archaeomysis grebnitzkii | reverse complement strand
TGTCCCCTCTTCAAATAGCCACACAGGGAACCCCTTCAGAAAGTAACTTATCTCAAGTTATCCCCTCTGCATATAGTAATACAGGGAACCCCTTCAGAAAGTAAGTTATCCGAAGATGTCCCCTCTTCAAATAGCCACACAGGGAACCCCTTCAGAAAGTAACTTATCTCAAGTTATCCCCTCTGCATATAGTCTACAGGTAACCTCTTCAAAAAGTAACTTACCCGAAGTTTTTTCCATCTTCAAATAGTTATACAGGGACCCCTTCAGAAATGTTGTAAATAATCTGGTTTCATATTTTCATAAGAAATGTTCTCATTTTCTAGAAGAATACAGTGAAACTCCTGAATTATGAAAATCCCAAGTAATGGAATACGGTCATACCAGAGTTATGAAAATTATAAATTATGAAAATTTTTAATCCTTTTTCTTTAGAGATTTTTAAGTGGTACGAAAATTAAATTGTGTGAAAATGCTAAATAGGATACTTTTAATCGTCAGCAATTTAATTTCAATTATGGTTTTAATAAAACTTAATAAATAAAAAAACGTCAAAGTTATGTATATATAAATACTGCCAACAGCTTATATGTGTGTATTGTGTACATAACATAACACCATAACAGTTCTATCGTAATAACAATAATTTATCTTAAATACAAAATGCTACTAATTTGTTCAACTTTAGGTTTGTTTTTCAAAAACTACTTATACACATAAATACTCAAGTAACAATATAATACTAAAATATAATTATTTGCATGTTCTATTTTCCTGTCGTACATTAAGCAAACGCGTGCTGATATACATAGACGGGCAGACACATGACAGCATTGAATGAAATATAACGATGATAAATTCAGTACTGTACTTGAGTAGTTTTACATTAGTCATCAATTACTGATGTCACCTTATCTGCCCTGCTAACATAATATTTTCATTCATTACACTCGCATAAACCTATAATTTGTTTCATTTGTAATTCAAACACTTTTCAGTACGAACCATGGAAACAAAATAATTTGTCTGTCAGTAAAATTTTTACGAGTAATGTACTGTGTCTAACTGAGACAGCTGAAAGTAACAAACAAAAAGTATTTGAGTTATTCCAAGATACAAATTTATTTATTTGCGAGTAAAATAAACATTTCCATGCAGTGCAGGTGCCAAGTGCAAAAGTCCAAGATGGCGCACTTCGGGCGGGGAAGCGTTGGAAACCATGCCCGGATATCCGTCTGCCCAATTGTCTTGCTGCAGCCGTGTGACACATGGCCATGTAATGCCATGACATTGCATTGAATTAAAAATATTCAGACTGAGAAGAGGAAATTTATTCTAATGGTGACAGTGTTTAATTTCAAAGTTCTTCTCAGGCTGAACATGTAACAAATTGCGACATAGTTGAAATTCTTGTGAGAAGTTATCGTTGAATTACGATGTAATTATCACCATTCACAATAACCTTTAATTAGACAACGTAGCCTCGTTCAACTTTTCTTGCAGTTTCGTTCATTTCAAATTGTTTTTGCAGAACGATAATCGCATTTGGTGTTGTGAGCAATTTCTGAAAATGGCCGTGCCTAAAAGCACCTCATTAAGCAATGCAATTAAGCTGTTTGCTCCACGGTTTTGTTACTTCTGAATTTGGTTTCAATGAACGACAAAATAAATCTTGCTAATGTAACACTTAAACAATAATAAATTTGGCAGCAGATGACCAAATTAAGATTATGTCAAAAGTTATAGTTTTTGGATAAAAATATATCCTTTAAAACAACAACTGCTCTAAAGGGAAATAAAATATGAAGCAAAACAATAATTGTATACTGTATATAAAGTTATTTGTAATTAAATGTAGGTGTGGAATTGAAGTTAAGGAGTTGGCATTTAGAGTAATTTAAGAAATCTAAAATATTGTGTGTTGTAAAATCATTTTCTAAATATAGTTAAGTCTGAGGTTTTTTAAATATATTAAAACCAGCCTAACGTTTTAATTTGCGATTATTTTGAGGGGAAATTATTTTTAAACCTATTGTGATTGTTCAGAATTTTAAATTATTTTTCAACCTTGTCTTCTCTACATTGAATATTTCTTTTGATTTTCATTCCATGTGTTGGTCTTTTTTTGACATATTTTACGTTGAAAATTATTTTCCTAAATTTTAGACTGGGATTTATATTTGAAGAGAATTAACCTCTGTCTGCAGTGCGGGGTTTCGGAGCGAGGTTTATGTTTGCTAATTATTATTTAGAAAAATTCTTTTAACTTTTTTATAGTTTATTTTTGTGGTCAATAAATTATTGTTAGAGTATGGGTCGTTCGTGATAGTCGTCCCTTTCCATTTAGTAGAAACATTTATTATTCTGTGTTTTAGTCCTTGGGGGAATTTTTGAACCTTTTAGAAGTAACGGATATTTTGGATTTATACTTCAATCCAAAATCGAAAATAAAATTCTTCGTAAAGTTTTGTAGATTATTATTGAATGCTTTAACATCGAAAATTTTCTAAAAAAGACTATCCATCTGATATCTTTATGAAAGACTAGCCACTTGGTATCTATATGAAAGAATAGCCACTTGGTATTTATATGAAAGATTAGCCATTTGGTATCTATACGAAAGACTAGCCACTTGGTATCTATATGAAAGACTAGCCACTTGGTATCTATATGAAAGACTAGCCACTTGGTATCTATATGAAAGACTGGCCACTTGGTATCTATATGAAATACTATCCACTTGGTATCTATATGAAAGACTAGCCACTTGGTATCTATAGAAAGACTAGCCACTTGGTATCTATAGAAAGACTAGCCACTTGGTATCTATAGAAAAACTTGTTGAACTAACAGACACCTTGGTCGTTGCATGGAAATTGTCGAGGCGTTTTAATGTATTGTAATGTTTATTCAAGGAAAATTGTGTACTCGTATGGTGGCTCAATGTGAAGATAGATCAATAATTCTGACATTCATAGTTGGATAAGGTCCAATTTTTATTTTCTTACTTTATAAAAAGTTTCGATGCATTTATCTTATTGTGGTTTGTTCGTTTGCAATGTACAATTATAATTATTAAAACGTCCGTTTATTTATTTGTTAAATTAAATTTTAATGATTTCACAATTTATTTATTCCATAACTTCTAAAAATTATGTTTGTTCTTCAAAAAAAGAAAGTTTTTTTTTCATTCTACAATGTTTTGCATTAATAAGAGGTAATAATTATAGAAATGTATTCGTCCAGTTATTTCTTTCTATTGATAATATTTTATTTTTAGTTATGTACCAGTTGCGAGATACAAACAAATAAGTTTAATATTGTAAACTATTTTGATCTTTTATATAATTTAAAAACTTTTAAAATTAAAAAACGATTTTGAAAATGATACTTAAAATTATGATAGAACTATTACAACGTCTATCTTATGTTGTACAGTAAAACATATTTTGTTGGGTTTTATCAAACGTCACCATATCATAAAATATCATATAATCATATCATATCATATATCATAAAATATCATATAATCATATCATATCATATATCATAAAATATCATATCATATTTAAATAAATAACTTATGAAGGAGTATTTGGAGTAACTTTTTGTGCACAGTCTAACAAACAAATAAATAACTTTTGAAGGACAGTGTCAGGAGTAACTTTGTAGGTTCGTGAAGCGCCACCTACAGAGAACAGCTGTGCACGTCCCTCCAATGGTGAATAGTTTAGTTTGGGGACAATGAATTATCCGCAACCCATCAACGTCCCAACAATTCATCCTTAAGGACTAAATACATTGGAGTTAGTATTGAAAACCGACCTTAATGGTGTGACTAAATCGTCATTTCACGCTACAGAGATACCTTGGTCTGCTCAAACCCATAATCTCGACATATTCATCCTGTGAACATAAGGCTCACTTGAACCTCTTCTCAGTTGTTGTTCTGCTGTCTTGTCGTAATAGTGGCGTTGTGGATTGCTCAATTTACGTTGGTGAAAACGAGTTGTTTGTAACAACATTCTCTGGAAGATTATAGAAGAAAAGGTTGTATATATTAGAAAATAAAATCAGGCCATTGCTTATATGTTTTCGATCTTTGAATAACTGGTATTTAATTGTGGCCTTGTGTAATATTATTATAAAAAAAATATTTTGAACAATTTTGCAAAAAACGATCAAGAAGTTAGTTTTTGTTTCAATTTTTTAAATATAATTATTCTCTGGCAACGTTGCTGCAGTTTATTTTCTCGAATTTAATCAACCCATTGAACGTATTAAGCTTATTCTTAGTTGAAAGAACCTTTAAAAGATTGAGAGATCAACTAACAAGATTTATTTTTCTTCAATCAAATATTTCATAACATTCAAATTAAATTATTTCAGTGTTTACTTTATTAGACATTATTGTTTGATTTTTCCTTTTTAACTGTTTTTTATCTTACATCATTGCTCGAATATTCTTTTGTATATGTACAACACTTACAAGAATCCATTAGTCATTGTGAAGCAAACAAAGATTTCTATAGACATGTTTACTACCTATAAGGAAATGGAAAAACGGTCAGAATTTATGAAACTCAGAACTTTTTATTGGTTTAAATTTATGTATGAAAATAAACTATTTGTTTAATTTCATTTACACAATAAATATTGTGTAAATGTTATGTTTTTAATTAAAACTTAATTAAAATGTATAATCAATTATAATTTTGGTGTATGTTCTATTTAATTGTAATTTAGTATTTTAATATGAATAAATGAATATTTAGTCAATACAATGGAGCGAGACTTCATTTACTCCGGTTAGCCTAATGATTCATTTATCGCAAATAATTTGAATAACAAATTAATGCACATATTGGTGGTATTCATTCAATTTATTACTCCACGATTTAGTTGCGTGTTGTTTGCTTTGTAAGAACTTTATTAAAAACTGAATTCATATCGCCAGCACACACTTGGGTAAGATGTACATATTAACTCTAACATGGTGTGTGTATGCTCATATGTACGTATATATTCGTAGAACTATACACAATTGTACTTACATAAAATTATGTCCCCATAAATAAGAATGTGCATTATTTTCATTTGTATATAATAATATAGTGTTTTATATGCATGTGTTTGTACACTCATATTAGTTCTTTTAATATGTACAGACATATGAAAATAATCTCGCTAGTGTCCATTTTGATGTGAACTGCTAATGTTGTAATTAGTGAAGTTCATTTAGTGTTTGCAAAATTCATATTTTGTTGATGGTTTCAATAATGTTGCCATGTTTTAAATAATGATTTGTTTAATTAGCAATGTGAACTAATTATCACTTCCGATCATTGAATAAATAAAATAAATATGTAAGTTCGAACTTTGAATAACACCAGTCCATGTCATATGCAAATAATTGGAGTCCGTCATAACTTCATCTGTTCTTTAGTTGCCTGGAAATTATTCCTCCGCTCCCCTCACTTATTCCAGCCTGTTGTTCCCCTTTTGCCGGATTTATTATCTCATTGTTTATCGAAAACGCTCAGGTTAACGGTTTTCATAGGAGATTTTTTTTATTTAACATTTGCCACGATAGCTCTATTTTCTAATTCAACACCTTTGTCGTTTCATAGGAGAACTTTTTGTATTTAATATTTGCTACGATAGCTCTATTTTCTAACTTAACATCTTCATCGTTTCAGCATTAATTGAAAATCAACTGTTCAGTATTGCATGGAAATATATGTTTGAATTCTATAAAGGATTTACTTAAAATAATTTCTGTTCTTTTGATTGTAAAAATTAAAAAACAATTTTTGTTTTCTTTGATATAATCAATTTGTAATAACTAACCTACACCGACCAAAACATTTATAATTCATTTGACGGTTTCAGTGGCAACCATCCATGATGTGCAGCCAATGTACTCGATTGGCCATTTTTCCAAAAAGTTTCTTATTCTGATAAAGCTTACATGTGTTAGCAACTTTTTACAAGAATTTAACTTAAAATGTGTTTTTGTTAGGACAATAACATAACCAAATATTCTTAAAAGTGAATCTTTCTTTTTGCTTTATTAGGCTAAAGGTCAAGATATAACACTTTTGAAAATAGTGATAAACTAAGGGGCAAATATTTTAGATTCGAAAAAGTTAATTTGTAAATACAATGGCATATACTGTTTTCATGCATGGCTTATCATTAACACATACTTTTAATAAAAATTAAAAAATAAACATAAAAAAGTATTTAGTTTCAAATTTTATTAAAGTTATTGTTGTATATCTAAAAACAATGCTCAAAATAGGTAACATTCCCTAACATTAAATTTATTTGGTGATGCAGTAACTAAATAGAAAAATAAATAAATAAAAGAAAAATAAACATTCGAATTTATTAAAGGTAATAAAAAAATGTTTGATCTAATCTAAAAATAATATTTTGATTTAATTCCATTTAAGCTCACAAAGATTATTTTCAAACCATTTTTCATTTATCTTCTGATCCCAATTGTTCGTTCATTTCCACTTATTCAAAAGAATTTATATTTTGATATTTTGTTCATTTATTTAAAGCATCGTTCAACGTGTGTGAATTTTTCCCACCAATGATTAAATAAATAGTTTTTAAATTATCTAAAATAGTTTCTAAAATAAACAAATGTAACGTCACTCAAATTTTGAAAAAAATCATTAACCAGTATGATAGCTTTAAAAATTATTGAAGTGGATGAATAAATGATTATTGATTATACAATTCTTTTATTTACTTTGTTTCCTTTATAAATAGAATCTTAAAAAACGGAACCATGCGTTGTTTCATTCCTTATACAGATGGAAATGCACGCGCGTCCCTTTTCTATTATATTCTGAACATAAATATATATCTGGTTCATGAAAACTGCAAAACCAAACATATTGTTTATCTTGTTCAAAATTAATTATAAACCATTGATTTATAAACTACAAGCAGGTTAAATCAAATAACAGTAAAAACGGTTTCTCGATTTTTCTTTAATTTCCATGTTTGCTTTGGCCTTCCATCGAATGTTCTTTGTTCTTTGTTTCTCTTTTATTTGCCGAGCCATGTTACCGTTTCTAATTATTTATACTATTGAGATAACTCAAACTAGGCCTACCTTATGGTTGCTTGATACCCGTTTGGTGCACTTCCTGTTATGTTCCTTTCTTATTTTCTTTTATTCTTTTACTTCCCATAATTTTAATATTCTCATCTTGAGGTTGTCCTTGAGCCAAAAGAATATTACAAAACACGATGCACATTTAATTACTTATTTAATTAATTAATTAATTAATTAATTACTTATTTAATTACTTATTTAGTTTCTTCTTCGTAATGTGATCAAGCTTGACATGGACAACTTTGTTTGATAATCAGATTATAGCTAGGCTAAAATTAAAACTGTCGAATCATCTTTAAGAAATTTAAAACATTTTTTCCTTGTTCTTTAAAATGTATATTTTATTGTTTATCAAATCGGTCTTATATTTAAAATATGTTATTCCACTAATCTAAGCGGTGTAAATGAAAAATGCCCAATGGTTTATTGCCCTGAAACCTTGAGTGGTTGTTTTTCCTTTCAAACTTGTATTGTTTGACATTTGTTTAAATTTGGAAGGTTTTTCCAAAAGTGTTCTTCTTTCCACGTTTTTTACAATTGTATCTTTATATAACTGTAGGGTATTATTATATATGTAGGGTATTGTAATAAATACTAGATATTTATATGAATCTATATTTCGTGAAGTATATCGAATATAAGGGATTATGTAAATTTGTATTTGAAATAATTGTACAAGGTTAGCATTAATTGAATTATTAATTAAAATTTTATAATAATAATTTCTTCTTGAATATTGATTGTGTAAATAAAAAGTATTCTTAGATGTGTTTTTGTCAAATTAAATAGTGGTTGAATTTTAATGTTTTCTTTTTTAACCTTTTTTTTTTGGTTTCTTGTAGATTGGCGATTAATTGTTTAGTTATTGACTGATTGGTCCATTTATTTATTGGTTCGTTGATTCATTAATCAGTTGGCTGATTGATTAATTGGTTAAATATTTTGGTGGTTGATTGATTGATTGATTGGTTAATGTATTGATTGGTTGATTGATTGATTGGTTAATGTATTGATTGGTTGATTGATTGATTGGTTATTATTGTATTGGTTGTTTGATTGATTGATCCATTGATTTATTCATTCATTCATTGACTCATTGGTTGATTGATTGATTGGTTAATTAAGTTTGTTGATTAGAGATTGTTTGAAATAAAAAAGTGAACTTTGATCTAATAAAGGAAAAAATATTTAAATTGTATTGTCGTTTATTTGATTAGAATGTTTTCCACAAGGAATTAAGAAGATTCCTTCTTAATCTTCTTATTTTAATGCAGTCAAGTGATGATGAATTTTTACTTCGAGCTTAAAATTAACATTTTTAGAAATTATTGGTACTTCTGGCGAAAATGGAATTGACATTCTTCATTATGTTGTAGATGCTGATGGTAATAGCTCAAAAAAATCCGTGGGGTGTTTACATAAACTATCAAATCCGTGGGGTGTTTACATAAACTATCAAATCCGTGGGGTGTTTACATAAACTATCAAACGTCTTATCTTGAAATGCATTTGCTTAGCAATTCTCTGATGAATGTCAAGTGATTAGGCAAATCAAAAATAATCATTAGATCACAAATCATGATGCCGAACGTCATACTTTTCAAGTCTGAATATGTTTCAGGTAAAAGGGGTACAAAATTAATAGATTTGTTTCTCAACAATAATTATTTCACCAAGTAAGTTCTTAATAAATTTAAATATATTTTTAGTAAAATTGTTTTCTCGTCATATCAAAGTTTTATCACCTTTCGTGTTTACATTAAATCGCATTAAAAGAAATAAAAATGTGAAACAATAAATTATGAATAGTAAAGGCACAATAAAGCAAATTTACTTCAGCTGCAGAAACCAGTTTAACTTTAGTTTCAAAATAAAACTTTAGTTGATTTTCAGTAAAATTGTTGCATTTAATTAATTTTGGAGTTTTAAATGGAAATATATTTCATTTTAGCAAAAAGAAAGATTGTGTTTAGTCACCAAGAGCTGTAATATTATAGACAATTAGCTCACAATGAGCACAATTTGTTCGATATTTCCTAACAGTACCCTGAAAAAACTGACGAACTGCATTGAGTGCATTGCTAAAAAAATCTAGTCAATTTGATGTAAATTTTGATTAACTTAGACATAAAAGTTAGTCAAATTTTTTCAATGTATTTAGCAATTCATGATTAATTTTGATGTGTTCACCAAAACATTTTTTCTTTATTTTTGTGAGGAAAAATGTCGCTAAGATTGGTTTCGCTTCTTCCGAATTGAATTTTCCATGTTAATGTTTTTGTTTTACCTTATATCTCCACTCTTTCGAATGTAATTTTATAAAAAAAAAGTTTACATTCATCTTTAAACAACTTTTTAAATATAAATTTGACTCTTGGCTAGACAACTTAAGGATTATCTGTTACCCGCTTTATAAATGATAATGAATGTTAGCTAAATAAAAGTATGCATGTGAGCTACATCAAACAAACAAATAATTAATATACAATATATAATAATATAGCCTATAACATATAATAGTAATACAAATAAATAATATATAATAATAAACAAGAATATCCATGTGAGTTGCATTAACTTGGTCATCAACATCTAAATAAATAAATTGTAAACACATTTATTTCACGACCTCCACCATCTAAATAAATAAATAAAATGTAAACACATTTATTTCATGACCTCCACCATCTAAATAAATAAATAAAATGTAAACAAATTTATTTCACGCTCTCCACCTACTTGTCGTGAGACGCAGCGGCTGGTTGCGACCAGTGTACCACAGAACAACTAAGAAATATCAATCAATACTAAGTATCATACATTTCTTCATCCAATCCTAACGAACTAGCAGTGGTGACGTCACGTCAGGTGACTGCTTCGAATATTTTGGGTGGTTGGTTTGTCTGTTTAAAGACAACCAACTAACCAACGTATTCGAAGCAGTCACGTGACCGTCACGTCACCACTGTCAGTTCGTTGCGGTTGACTGAAGAAATATGTCATAATTACCATTGATTGACATTTCTTAGTTGTTCTGTGCTACACTATGTCATTAAGGGATGAACATTTTGAGGGAAAAGTTATCCAATAAGACGGCGCTGAACAACTTCTGGCTGCACCACCAGTCTTTGGCTCCATTAACATAATTCAAATTTCATCATTTTTGGATCTTCAAAAAAGTATTTAACTTATTTTTTTTCAAAATGATTGTGGTTTTATTTTAATGATTCTTATTAAAGATAAAACTCTATTTTTGTGATAGTATCTCAACGCCTTCTTATAGGTGAAGAGTAAACAAATAGTTCTAATATGGCAAATACTTTAAAAGTTGCTTACATGATTATCATGTAAGGATATCATTACTCATTAGAAAAGTAGTATTGTGTTATACTGCAAATGTGCAAATGTGATATTTTTTCTTCATGTAATTGTTTTAATTCCCCTAACTTGTGCAGGTGCATGGTTGATAAAAAGTCTAACTTTTAAAGCTATCCGTTTTATAAAGTTTTAAAATTCCCGACGTAATAGAAAGTTAATTTTATTTTTTAGACCTTTAACTAATTTTGAGTTTCAAAAATGTATGTGTTACATCATTGGTTTTGTTTAATGTGCAACCCTTTTGGTTATAGCTTGTAAAATATGTTTTAACGTTCATCTATTTCAAATAGTTCAAGTAAGAATGAATTGCAGTAAAATAAAATATTTAGTGAATTAATTAAACTATTTTTAATTTGATTTTTAATTGAATATTTCAGAAGGATTATAAACTCAAGCCTGAAATTGATTCATCGGTTCAATTTGTTCTAATAGATTAGCAGGTTTTATATACAACAAAGCTATTTGTGCATTCTAAATAAAAATATATAATTTCTTAACTTATTTCCTGTTGATATTTTGTAAAGGCACAGCTTTTATATTAAAGTTATTCACGCCATCTTCAAGCTGCTTTTATCTGTAAACAAAGTATTAATATTAACTCAGCCACTGTGTTTGAAAAAGTAAATAAATTTAAATAAATCAAATCAAAGTTGATATATA
>JARUHE010325495.1:0-11177 GCA_031471125.1 Archaeomysis grebnitzkii | reverse complement strand
GTAAATAATTAATAAAACAAATATGTAATTAATTACTTTATAAATTTATAATTAAGTTATTATTTAATGCAAACTGACACCAAACCTAAATAACAATTTAAAATTTAATTAAACTACCATAAACAAGAGGAGGCAAATAGATCTCGCATGCTTAGTAGATTTGTGATGATTGATAGTTCTTTATTTCATTCTAAGTAAACACTTCTTTAAAATCAAAGTAAATTATAAGCTAAACATGCTTTTGTGAAATCAAAGTAAATTATAAGCTATACATGTTTTTGTGAAATGTATTCAGGAAGAGTTGTTGTATATAAAGTTATTAATTTTATTCAAAGTGAAGATTCTTGCGATAAACTTAACACAAGTTGATTTCTCAAATTTTCCCCAAAAACACAAAAAAAACTATTATTGAAAACAATCTTTAGAAAAAAAATGTTTAATGGTTAAGAAATTTAATTAAGAGCCCTTAATTTTATTCTAAAAAATGTTTTTCTAAAGTAATAACAAAAACCTTACAAGACGACGACAACAATAGTTTTACCAACATAATCCTGTATAGTAAATCTAACTAAGTTTTAAAACATAAAAGAGCAGTAAACAATTTTCATAACTAATTTGTTTCGAGAGATGAAGTTAATTATAATTTTTAAAAACAAATTTGTCTCCACTAATAAACTAAACTGATGCAGGTTTGGGTAACCTTACAGATTAACCCTTTTACAGCAGCTATTATCTCAAAAGTTATAAAGTTGTTTAACAATTTCATTTAGTGAAAGTTGTTTAGAATATATAGTTCTTAATTCTATTCTAAATATGTTTTTTAGATGAAAAATAATAGAGTTGGTTTGTCAAGTTTTACAAATAAAAATGTTTTACTTAAAAAAGTTTAAATTTTAGAAATTAAAAGTTTATTCCATAATCATTGAAATTAGAAGGTCGACATTTTTTTCCAAACAAAAATTGCTCAAAAGGTAATAACAAAACATATTCACAATGTCATTTCGTTCCCGCGCTTCACTATAACAACTTGACTCACGACTGTAGATTCAAAATATATATTGCATACTTGTTCGATTTAGTCCTTTATCTTAAACCTTTTACCAAAATAAATATTTAAAACTATATAATTGAAAAAAATATAGTATTTTAATGTGTTTTTTAATGTATTTATTGCGTATTTTAATAAATTTATATAAAAATATAGTGATTCTTAATATGAAAGCATCTGGCAAGTTATGGTCGTATAATATATAATAACCCAAAACCGCTCTTACGGTACTGTACAATAAGGGCTATTTTGGAATAACAAAATTAACTCGAGCGTGCTTTACGAATATTGCATTTTTGATCATTTTTTGCAAATAGTATGTTCAATTATATAATTATTATATAAGCAATACACATAATTAGGAAAAATATGTTCTTATCTCTATAAATACGGCATGCAGTGCATGCCTTGCTTGCATTGAGAAATCGCCACTGATACAAACATTTCGGCCTTCCTGTGTACCTCCATGATGAAAAAGTGACCTTCATAAGCTTCAGTTGTATTATGGTGTACACCAAGTGTACACTTGAGTAATTTTTTTTCCTGAATTAACAAACAAATTCATTTAAAAATAGATGTATTTGCTACATACGTCCATTTTCTAATAGAATATTTAATTGAATTATCTTTTGTTACCTAATTATATAGCTTTTTTCTTGGTACAGGTGAAACCATTTTCCGTACCCATATATATTTATATATTTATAAATATATAACTTTTTTAAATTTAAATTCAATCATATGACTATATAGTATAATTAAATTATAAAAATAAATAATATATTTAGTTTACTATGTAATTCAGTTACAATTTCTAATAAAAAGTATATTTATGTTCTCGTCAAGTGTCTTATGCTTGTTTTCTAACAAGCATCAGTTAAAACCTCAAACAATGGTTGAAAGGACGTTGGTTGCTCACTGGGTTGTATAATTTGTATATAGTCATAACTTTAAAAACAACAATTCAATGGTTAACTGTCTACAAATATAATAAAAACATTGAATTTAGCCTTGAAAATCAACAGGTCAGCAATAAACAACCCGATCTCCATCCATTCACATGCACCTCATTACAAATCCAATTTCATTCATGGAAGAGCATCTCATCTCGTGATACTTAGCATACAAAGTTATGTTTTGTTTTATTGTAGGACCAGGCATAGCATGATGAAAGAACACCGTGATATCTGAATTATGAACATTGTTTTTGTCCGATGTTCGATTTCTTTTTAACACACGTTTATAAAATGCACATATTTTAATATACCCTTTAATTTTATTTATTAGCACGTTATAAAAAATATTGACTTATTATGAACAAAAAGAATTCGTCATAAAAAGAACTAGTCGTTTCTCAATGTATAGAGAAAATAATAAAAAACATATGTAATAAATATGTGTTAAATACAACTGTGTGATTTTTTTTGTTTACATAAACTATTGATCAAAGAAAAGCTTAGTCGAAAAATGTTTTAGCTAATTGAAATTGAAATAAAAAATGCATTTGTAAATAAAAATTCTTAAGGTTTGACTAAAAAATGTTTCAATGTGTTTAGACTAGTTTTATAAGTTCAAAAACGTTTAACAGTTCAATAGCGTATCGTAATGAGTTAAACATCATATTCCAGTTCATTTGTGTACCCAATGACGCTCAACTCAAATATTATGACAGATCGATCTGAATTTTCAGCCAGATTCTTGATCTAGGTTCTTAGGTAAATCAAACTCCTTAAATAAGGAAGGCAGACATTTTCATTTCACATTTCTTACAAATTTTTATGATTAAATTTATCAAAAATGTGAACAATATTTGGTTATGACACTTGGCCGAATGTTATGAAAATAAAGGAAACAAACTGGAATACAAATACCCAATTAATTTACAGAACTGTCACAACTCTTGTCATGTCCTATCATTTTTGTACCAGCATGATATGTTTATTCTGTATATTCAAAACATTTGAATTATAAGCGATGTGAACGGTACATTTTAGTCCAATAGAAAAAACATCTTGTTTAGTTTATTGTCAGTTGTGTTTTGATGAAGGTGTTATGATTATTATCGTATCAATTGTAGTTTTATTCACCCTTAATTATAGATAAGTTCCTTAAGAGAAAAGCTAATAGTGACTGTACAAAAATGAACTTGAGTACAGTGTTAAGACAACAGTGTGAAAGCAAATTTTCGTCGATTGTACAGTGATAATTATTTGAAATATGGATTTCACTGAACCGGGAATGCTCAAATACCTTCCCCACTATGTGTTGTGTGTGGTCTAAGTCTTGTCAAATAAAACTATGGTTTCGAGTAAGATGAATAGACATTTTACTACTTCAAGGTAAAAATTGTTTTCAAAGGTTGCTACAATCAAATGCAAAAGAAAGTAAGATTTTTCAAAAAGCAGTGACTGTGTCCGAAAAAGCACAATTAGCGTCATATCAGGTGGCATTATTAATTGCCCTTAAATCAAAATCTCATATCCTTGCTGAATCAGGGATCCTTCTGGCATGCACAAAATGGTTAAAATTATGCTAGGTGATAAGGCTAAAGAGGAAATTAACAAAATTCCTCTTTCAAATAATACAACTCACTGTAGGATTGTTGGCTTGTCAGAAAATATCTAAGAAAGTGTAATAGCCAAGCTTCAAAATAATATTTTCGCTCTATAAATTGATGAATCGACTGACATGCAGTAACCATGCACAATTGATTGCATCTATACGTTTCATTGATGAAGATATTATAATTAATCAATTTATGAGCTGGAAAGAATTACCCACCACTACAAAAGGTCAAGACATTTTTAATATATTGACAGCATACCTTAAGAAGCATGGTTTATCATGGGATTCATGTGTGGGAATATGTTCTGATGGAGCACCATCAACGGTAGGATCAATAAAAGGTTTCACATCTCTAGTGGAAAAACAAAATCCGGGCATTGTGCAAACACTGTTTTTTACATAGAGAAGTATTAGCTTCGAAGATAACTCAAAAGAAACTAAAGGAAGTGCTGAATCAGGTGATTGAAATGACAAATTACTAAAAACCCGAGCTTTGAAGTCTAGATTATTTCAGTTAGGTGGCAAAGATATGGAATTTCAACATGTTCGTTTACTGTTGCATACGGAAGTAAGAGGGTTGCCAAAAGGGAAAGTACTAGCACGCGTGAATGAGCTTCAAAAAGAACTTGTGTCCTTCTTTGAAAATGAAAACCATGAGCAATTTTGTAAATACTTTAACGATGAACTGTGGATGTCTGAAGTAGAGTATTTAACATAGATATTTGGATACCCAATAACTTGAACAGCAATATGCAAGGCAGCAATGAAAACATTCTTACATCAACCGACAAATTAGTTGTTTTAAAAGAAAAAACTTTATCTATGGAGGAACAGAGTTGAAGCAAGCAATTTGGATATGTTTCCATTAATTCGTAAAACCCGCATTGAAAAGACGACTCCTATAATAGTTGAGCATCTAACAAGCTTAGAAATTAGAATTGAAGAATATTTTCCTTCAATCAACATCGATGATTTTCGTCTGCTATCGAAATATGGGACGTCATACCATACAATACCGAAAATGGCACACCTAAATTACAAAGGCAGTAAAGCTCACTTTTTTTGACTGAACATTGTCTTGATCCGTTCGAATTTATAGGCTAAAATTGTATCACTAATTCAATATATCGTATCATGAATGTGTTACAAACACATTCATATCTACTGTATAATCAATGTTTATTCAATACAAATCGTATCACATTGATAAAGACTTGTTTTTGTGTTAACATTTAGGCTATAGGCTATGAGAAATGAGAATGTTGAATGATAAAATAATAAATAAATAAGGTATATGACCTACACATCTTGAATAACAAACATATTTAACTAAAGCATTTATAGAAAATATTATGTAATATATTTATCTAAAATATTTACAAATAAATCATTTTATAAATCCTAAATACGGTTGCTAGACCTAGATACAGGCATTTTTTTTGTTTTAAATTAGCATTGAAACATAAACAAAAGCTAGACTACAGATAAAATGAACTCAATTGCCAAGCCGTATTATTGCAATACTGCAGATCAATCAAATGTTCATACAAATTGTTAGTAACAATGGTAAATCACTAATTGTTTTATTCAGTAAATTCACAAATTTGAAGCCTAGATGAATGAATTAGTCACCCCTTAAGAAATGCTAATTTTGTTTTAACATTTTGACATGTGGTATTATTATAATCACTAAAGTCATATGAGGTATGTTAAATATTTTCTTATTCGGTTAATTAAAAGTTTGTACAGTGAACAGTATTGTAAGGAAATTGTATTTACATGTCACAGAAGATAACATGTGATAACATGTGATAACATGTGAAATTGTATTTACATGTCACAGAAGATAACGTGTGATAACATGTGATAACATGTGAAATTGTATTTACACGTCACAGAAGAAGTTTCTTAACCCGTTACGTTATGATATTGAACTGTGATACGCTTTTGAACGTATAAAGTAGCTCGAATTGTGCGTAGAAACAACAAAACAATATAACTGCCTTTAGAGTAAATTCCTTTGCTAACGCTAACTCCAAAAATTAAATATATTATGAGACACTTCATTATTTTACATATAAGAAAAAAAAACAAAGCAAGATAAATAATAACTTTTAATGCTCTTGTCGAAACAAATTAGAAGAAAGTACGAAGTAAATCTCCAAAACGACTTATTGAAAAAGTTTACATGGCTTCTCAAACAACGCTTTCATCAAAGGACTAAATTTGATATTTCTACTTCATCTTATTCTTATTATTTTTTTACAATTTATTTTTTGTTGCTTTTTTGATTTCTTAATTTTTAAATTTTGTTCATTTAAATATTGTTTTATATTTGCTTACATTTACCTTTTATCGAGTTTTGTTTCATCGCCATTTATTTTCAAAACATACAATTTTTTTAGGAAAATCAAAAGTTTTTGACAGTTCTATCTAGTAAAACATCAATCAATTTTGATCAAAGGATACAATCTATGATGCAAAGCAATGTATTTAAGCATTTAAATTTTAAACACGTTTTGTTTTAAAACCACAACAAACTCTCATTTTGCACATATATGTGTTCAAAGTAGTGCAATTTTTTAAATAAAAAAACAACTATTGGTAGATAAACAAAAAAAAATGTATCTTTATTTTTCATTCGAAGAAAATTTGCTTCAACTATTTTCTATTACATTTCCTTTCAAATTAAGTAAGTTTTAAAATATAATTTAAATCCAAGATTCAACAAAACAAAACCAACATTAATTTCATTTTTAAAAGAAACACAATGCTCTCAAATGTTATTTAAATCAAAAATTAACAGAACATAAAACACATTTAATTTCCTTTTTAAAGGACACAATATGTTCTAAAATATAATTAAACTTTAGACTTGACTTAAGGTATTTAACGAATTTAAATACAAAATTTGGGAGAAGACCGCTTCTACATTATAAATAAATCATAATAGAATAAAGGACAACCACCATACCTTTATTTTTTGAGAAATGAGAGTTCCCACCGTGATGAACGAAGAGGCTTGAAGGACTTTGGGTGGCTGGAAAGAATTCTAAAATCATCATACTGGCTTTAACATTTTTTGACGTGGCTCGAAATGACGGCGTAGGAAACGTGGACCAGCGTAGACAACTTCGTGGACACGTTGTCAATATTGTGAACCAAATCTTTTAGTATTGAAAATGTTCGTCCAGCAGAGGTCGGGGTAGAACTGAACGATGCTAGAAAATTTATTAGCAAGTATACTTCGCCATTTTAATTTTTCGGTCTTGGTATTTCACGGTTATTCGTCATGGTGGTGTCTCCAATATCTTAATTTAAATTCGTTAAATACCAAGCCGAAAATCCAAAAACAAAAAATTATATAAATAATTAATTGCCATCAAAATTTTAAAAAATTGGCACCTTTCTTTGAGAGTTTTGACAACGTTGTTCTATTTAAATAATTACTAGAAAAACGTAAAGTTTCAAAATTTACTTTTTATCAGATACAGCTTACAATATAAACTTACGTGTAATGTCAAGCAAATTTTACTAAAAAAACTTGAATAAAATCTTAGGTAAAACTTACCATATAAACTTACATAAACTTTTAGGTAAGGTTCACTTTGTAAACTTACATATAGTTTTAAGTGAAGTTTAATTTATAAACTTACATATAGTGTTAGGTGAAATTACTTTATAAACTTACATGTGTTTTTATGTAACATTTAATATTTAAACTTAAATACAATATTAGATAAAATGACTTTATAATTGTATAAATAAAATAAAGTAATTTTAATCTATGAGCTTAAATAAAAAGTTCGATCAATTTTACTATACAGAAGGTTAAAAAACCAAACTCTATAAATGATCACCTCAATTAATTAGTCTGTCTTCGAAATGAAAGTTGGGTGTGAAACAAAAAGTTATTTGAAAGAAATAAATAATTTTTTAGGAAAACAAAGTTTCGAATACTGAAATGAGGTATTACGAATTAAGTATATAGTTTTTATTAAATTATTTTCTTTGAAAAACCAAGTGCATAAATTAAAGAACCAAAATATATAACTTTTACAAAATTACGTATGGTAAAATATTTGTTGGCGGTTTTCCCATTTGCTCAAATTGTGAGTATTTACAGAATGAAATGTTTAGAAACAAAAACACGAAATTACTTATAAGAAAACTCAAACATGAATTATGGAGCAAGTATTGAAATATTTATTGTTATTCAACAATTTTTTTATTTGCTTAAAATATGGAATTTTCTACAGTATTAAATATCAATGTTTAAAGCTACATTAGCTTTAGGATAGGTCTTATCTCCAAAGCTGTATGCAGTTTTAAATAGTATTCACAGCTTTACTTTAGGTTTATTAGTATGTTTATTTTTAAAGTATGTACTTAAACATAATCTACTCTGATACATTTAACTTACTGTATGTATGATTACTATCATAGCGCTATCTAATTATATGAAAATTGCGTTTTATTTATAATATAATTGTTTTGTCAAGTGATTAATAATTCTATTTATTGCATATTACGAAGGTATTACTTGCTATTATGACGTTATTTTCTTGTAAATGTATGAATAAAAAATATCAGTAGTACTAAAAATAAAACTAGATTAAATACATTAATCAAAATAATAATACACAAATACAAATTCTAATGAAAGTAATAATAACGATACTAAGAATAATATAAATTAATAACAACAAAACTAAGAATAATATAAAACAATAATAACAATACTAAGAATAATATAAATTAATACTAACAATACTAAAAATAATATAAATAAATAATAACAATACTAAAAATAATATAAAATAAATTAATAATAATAATGAAGTATTTATAAAAATAGTAACAATCATCATTATAAGTTTTATATTAGTTAAAAGTTATATAATATAATTGTTGGTATTATAGTTAAGACATTAATTCAGTGGTTGCTACTTCGAATAATGTTTGTTACAACTTGTTAATGAATTTCAAACGTCTAAAAACATTGTATGAACATAAACAATTATATGATAATTGTTAGAAAAAAAAATTTGAAATATATTCATAGAAGATAGCATAAATTAATTTAACCTCATCTCAACCAAGCATTGTAATGACATGTTACTCTCGTTGGTGTTCCTTTTTAGTACAATCATTTCCATATATTGGAAACCAATAAAGACATTGATTCAAGTTTCATTAAATTAAAAATCTATTTGTTTCAGAACATTAAATTAAAAATCTATTTGTTTCACAGTATTAAACTTAGTTTAAATTTCCGATATGTTCATAATCATTTATTATCTAAGATTTCATGTTCAATGATAAAGATAAAAGTTTGGCTCACGTTCAGATAGATCATTTAATTTACAACATTATTTATCCATTGCTAAACATATTCATTGCCTGTCTCTATAAAAACAGACACATTTAAATTGAAAATAATGTATTATATAACTCTTATTTGTCATACTAGAGTATTGTAGTTTGTATAGTATAGGTTAGGTCAGGTTAGGTTAGATTAGGTTAGGTTTAATAATATGTGATATGATGCGCAGATTCTATTTTATCATCAACTTTTTTACAGCACATTATATTTATTTCAGCGTCTTTTATGTGACTTATGACATTGGAAACTCCCCTCGTTTGAAAAAAAATGATTCAATTAATAATGTGACGAAACCTTTAATATTGTACAATAATTATTAATTAAATAGTGTTATGTTTGTTTCTTTGATTGTGTAATAATCATAGTAACAAATATTGATTTTATAATAATCATAATAATAAATATTGTTTTCATTACAATTATATTTTTAATAAGTATATTGTTATTATTAAATATACTAATTGTAAAATTAATAAAAAAAATAATAACAATAACTCTAAAACAAGCTATAGGGCGAGTTGCGGAAATGCGTCCACATATTATTTTCATTATTTGAATAAGTTTAAATATTATGTTTAGTAGTTATTCTTAACGGTTTCTCTTTTGACAAATTTGAATATGTTTTACGGTTTGATAATTTACTTTGTTTAATTATGTGTTTTTTTTAAATTTCCTTCAACTCGGGCATTATTTATATTTTATTTGGTACCATTTCGTAATATTCTTTAATAAGTTGTTTATTGATATGTTTTTGTAGCTGAATATAAAACTTCCAGCTGCGTCGCTTAGTGTTTTAATTCAGGTTTACCAATAAACCCCTTATTAAAAGAAAATCACGAAATGGTACCAAAAATAATAAAAACAATGCCAGCGTTGAAGGAAACTTAAAAAACAGAATTGTTTTTCCTTAAAATAAACGATCGAACAATGAAAAAACAAATTGAAAACTTTTCAAACAAAAATTCATCTTATTTGAAATAAATCTCGCTTAATAAATAAATCGTTGTCCAATTGTACAAATATATATATATTTTCATATTTTAGTTTTTCTCTTAGCTTTATATATGTATCTCATTATTCATTTTTTTGTTTGTGATTACATTTTTAGATTTTCCTGATTGAAGTACGACTTGTTAGCTCAAGTTCAGATAATATTTTACCATATAACATATTGTTTTTTATAAATTAAACAACATTGTTTGCCAACTTAAGTTTTGTCCTTTTCATATAACTTATTTATGTGTGATTGTTAACAAGTATGTGCATTATACATTCATAGATACATCAATCGGGAGTATTTAATGCATTTCCTTTTCATTTCAATATGTTTGTAGTCTTGTTTATCATTTAGTTTAATGAACATTCATTGTAATAAAATTATTTTAAAGTTCCCCCATTTACTATAAAATGAAACGTTTAATTATATATATCTGGTTCAGGGTTAGTCCAACTCTTAAAGAATAATTATCACAAATGCACTTGTCCAGACTGTTGTGCCTAGCAACGTACAATACCTAAAACGGTGTGATAATGAACTTACTCTACATTTATTATTTAATTTATGTGTTATTTTTAACAAAATAAACTTCAATTTCGAAGAAGACTAAAAAAAAACTTTGTTTTTCATTTGCGACTTTGTAGGGGTCTAATTCAAACAAGGAGTTGACATTGATAGCTAGAATAAAAGACAGAATTTTCTTTAGGAAGAATAAAGGAAAAATCTTTTAAAACTATAAATACTAAACTATATATTTCTCTTATTTCAATAAAATTGTATTCTTTGAATGCGGAATGGGACACCCAAGCTTATTACCGATATTTTTTTATAATAAAATCGTTTTAAATTGTAAACAAAAAACCTTTGAGAAATTATTCAGTTTATATTAATCGGTTATTTATTTCTCCTATTTACCATACTGCATATCTTTTTGTAGAGAAGTAAATGGTACGTACAGTGATAAAACCAGTAACGTACACCGACCTTTTTATCTTAATTCAACTGCAAGAAAAACTCATGACAAAATAAATTGTCTCGTATAAACTATAAACTATTTGCTAGATTATTAAGAGAAAAACTGTTGGGTGTATAGTTACTCTTGTGGCTAGACCTGATTCAGTTACTGAGAGAGAGAGAGAGAGAGAGAGAGAGAGAGAAAGAGAGAGAGAGAGAGAGAGAGA
>JARUHE010325484.1:0-11177 GCA_031471125.1 Archaeomysis grebnitzkii | reverse complement strand
TAATTTTTATCATCATAACCACTAATACTTGAGTAATTTTTATCATCATAACCACTAATACTTGAGTAATTTTTATCATCATAACCACTAATACTTGAGTAATTTTTATCGTCATAACCACTAATACTTGAGTAATTTTTATCATCATAACCACTAATACTTGAGTAATTGTTATCATCATAACCACTAATACTTGAGTAATTGTTACCAAACGACTAGAATATGTTGAAACTAACTTTTATATATGTTGGAGTTGTATCGTAATAGATATAGAACCACTAACTAATTAATCTTTGTATTTTTATGTTTTCTTATTATGCATTTTTCAACAACAATTAAAAACATTAATAATTAAAAACATGAATAACTAAAAAATCATTATAAAATTTTTCAGTTGATCGATACAAACAACGACGGAACCATCACAAAAGAGGAGCTCTCCGAGTGGGTTTTGAGAGACGAGGACGCCATCCAATCCCTGGGAGTGATGGACACGGTCCTCCACACTAACAGGGACCGCACAAGAGCTCTCCTCAGACACTCCCTCTCCAACCCTTGAACCCTTAATCTCCCTCTCTAACCTTGAACCCTTAATCTCCCTCTCTAACCTTGAACCCTTAATCTCCCTCTCTAACCTTGAACGCTTAAACCCTTGAACAGTTGAACCATAGATTAAAGACCCATCTATGCACCACTCAATGTTATAAGTTTGGACCCAATAAGAAGTCTTAAACAGTCTTCTAAGATATTTCCCGTAGAAACCAATGTAAATTGTATGTTTTTATAAGTCTATAAATCAATAACAAGACAATATTTTGTAATATATATTCAATATCATAAATCAAACATTTATATACGTATAAGTTTTATACCAAAAATAAAATTTAAAATATAAGTATTAAATGATTTAATGAAGTAAAAATAATAAATAATCAAATAATAAAAGAAGAAAGAAATTACATTGAATTCACATAGATAAATGCGTTGTATTAAGGTACCTGGCACTATTTTTGATGAAAGTATCTAGTAACTGAAGTTCCAAACTTTTTTATTGAAAACTCTCATGTTGAACATCTATAGGTCTTTAATCTATGGTTGAACCCTTAATCTCCCTCTCCAGCCCGAGACTCTTAAAACCTTAACCTCCCTCTATAACCCTTGAATCGTTGAATCGTTGAACCCTTGAACCGTTGATTCCTTAATCACCCTCTCCAACCCTTCAATCGTTGAAACCTTAACCTTCTTCTCCAACCCTTGAATCGTTGAAACCTCAATCTCCCTCTCCATCCCTTGAACCATTGAAACCTTAACCTCCTTCTCCAACCCTTGAACCTTTGAACTCTTTCTCCAGTCCTTGAAACTTCAACCATATCACCACGGTGGATGATGGACGGGTTCCCACGACGATCTTTTTAAGTAGTTGATCTTATGTCGTCATGGTAGCATTTTTTATTCGGAGGTTAATTTTATGAAAGATTATTTTTATTAGAGCTTAATCTATAAAAAAAAACCTATTGATATTCTATTTATTGGAGACTATATTATCTTCTAATAATCACAATGAATAACCATAACTGATTACCTTACGAGTTTATAAGAATCGCAAGACTATTTTATTACGAGGTTATTCTTCAAGTAGCCTCAAAACAAAATACTTGACTAAAAACTTATTCATTAATTAGTCAAAGTCAATGTTGTCATATGGTACAGTTCACCGTATTTGTCGTAACGATACCAAAACCTAAACTACAAAATATTGTTATGGTTTCTGCCATACAAAGGAAGTTAAATGAGTTAAGTCAGAAGTCCGTAAAGGAATTTTGTTTGGCAATTTCTTGATATTGATACAATAAATACGGGATACATAGCAAACTCATGATACCATGAATTTGCTTTTATCACAAAGTTTTTGTTGAAAATAAAAAATAATTTGAACCAAATTTATAAACTTAAAAAGATTTTTGCGAGAACCTTGTCCAAGACTTGCCGAAGCTTTATAACCTTAAATCTCGGAATTTTTTAACTTTTCATCATCGTGTTCGAATTGTTCTGAAAATCTTATACTTGTTATTACTAAACTGTTGTTGATTGAATTACTTGTAGTTAAACTTTCTTAAAATGAAAACGATGAGTTAATATACTGTATATCCAAAATATCTTTCTGTGATAAAAATAAGTGTAATGATAAGTCATACTGTCTATCCAAATTACCTTTCTGTAATGAAAGCACTACGTCATTTTGAACAATAATCAGTTATAAAAATGTTCCTAATATTTAAATTGGTTTACCATTTAAAATGTTATATACTTGAAACAAAACTATGACGTTAGTATTACTGTTTATTTTAGATAATTTATCTTCAGCTCATTATAGTTTAAAAATATTGAAGAAAATTCAAATGTAACCAACCAAGAATTAGATTGTTTTTGCCGTTTAGTTAAAAATTGATTGTTTTCAATGTTTTATTTTAAGATATTTTGAATATATGTTTAAGGTGTAAACTGTTAACTTTTTCTTTGTGAAGAAATAAACTTGTTTTCATTTTAATCTGTAAAGTTTTTAGTTGAACATTTTCTTAAAAATAACAAAACTTACCGATATTTTTAATGTTTTTTCAATAATAAAAAAATAGATGATAATTAAAATAGATTTAACAACAATGCCAAATCTTTTATGCTTCTTATTTTTCATTCCAGTTTCTTTATTTAAATATATTTTGAAATAAATTATAAAGTCTAATTTAAAATGCAAATATATTTCTTTACGCATTTGGAAAATAAATAAAAATGTTGATATTATTTTGGTTCCAAGATTTATTCAAAATTTTATATTATTTTTTCACATCAAAATAATTTTATAAACTGTAAAAAATAAACAGAATTTGTAAACGTTAACATTTGTATAAGTTTTTGTTTCTACCAAAGAAAACATTTTTGTAATTATTTGAATTTGGAGCGAAGCAATTTCTAAAAGTTTTCTAATTCCATCTAAGTTATAGAATTATCGTTTTTATCTTCCCATTATCTATACGTATCACTATCATTGTTTTATAGTTGATTATTTTACATTAATATGTATAATAACAAATACAAACAATGTTCGGGACGATTTTTATATACAGCTTATAAATTCATTAAAAATGTAATTATCATCTGTATCGTCAGATAATTATAGTTAAAATCTAATGATAAATGAGGATAATTATCAAAGGCAAAAACTTCCTTCATGTCGTCTCACAGACTCAATGGAACAATATATTAGTTAGAATCATATATAACGCAAAGATAATTATCTGTTCTGCAAATATAAATGGACCGCCAATACCACAAATGAGGTAAGCTCTGTTATTTGAACGTGGATTACCCAACTTGTGCTATTTTCGATCCAAATTATATCTGCGACCTTGAGTTGAATCAAAGAATTATAATTTCAAAAAGTTTCAAAATCCCTAGCCATTCATTGGGCCTTCTCGTAAGGCCATGCACAACGATTATTTGACAGTCGAATCACAATTAAGATGTCTTAAGTGAAACAATTAGAATGTAAAAAACGACCTTTGCATTTTAGTGCCCTTTTTTAATGGTTGAAAACAACTATTTTTTATTTAAAAAAATAATAAATCCAATTGTTTGTTTCCATAATAAAACAATTATATGTACACATGTTTGTATTTAAATATCGATTTAATTAACCGTTTTCATACCAATGTTCCACAAATCGAATTTAGAATTTGTTAATTTTTAATGCTAGTTTATAATTAATTAAATTTATAATGGTGCTACAATGTTAGGATTTAATCCGAAATGAAAAATAGACTTAATTAATACATACCAATAAAACATTTCCCCTTTTCATCTATAAATTAGCATTACAAATTACACTATGTTTCAATTGCGGAACATTGGTATAAAAACGGTTAATAACAATAATTGTCCATTGGAATTAACCTTACAAGTATTTTAATGAAATTATATAAGTGAGGGGTAATTAAAATAATAGTTTAAGGATTTATACACATTTAGAACATTAATATTATGTAAAGTTTGTGAAATTAATTTATAATTTATAAATCAATTGATAGATAGTTTTTTCAAAGACAAATTTACTTTGAATCAAAATATTTAATTAATTGTTAAGTAGGAAAAACAATCTAAATGTTTTTTATCTCTATATCATATTTATAATGTTTTATATACTACTTTAAAACTATTAATTCGTATTTTCACTCTATTCTGAGAGCTACTAGGTGGATGATCGTTAAGCTGCCTTAATTTACACAATCAGTGTCACTCAAAATCATTTTAATAGAAGAAGACAAATTAAGCAGATGAGTTTTATTGTAATTTATAGATTAATTGGACCAATCATCCGAAAAAATTATTTTAAATAATTAATTAATTTTATCATTCATTCAACAACGTAACTATCCATAACCGGTTTCTTTCTATCAAAACTGACTAATTTGCTGAAAATTGATTAAAGTTTCTTTTATGAAGATGATTTAGAAGGTGTGTTATATTTAGAAGTTTGCCCGCGAGTGCACAGAGCTCACTCTTCAAGCTACGTGATCAATGGAGTTGTTATCCAACAGTGCAATCTCCATCCTTAAAAAAATATTGTTAAAGTATACCTTCATAGATTCAATTTTTTACCTTTCGGAGACAAATATATTTAATTCCCAGGATGTTACTATCAACCCAATTGAATAATATTTTAATAAGGATGTGCCTGTACACTGTGTACAGTTGGCTAAGACTCGAGTGATAAGGTGGATTGCAAAGCGATCTTCAGTATATTTGTTAGCATTTCTACCAGCAAAGTTCTAAATTAAACATGTACAAACATTGTAAATTTTTTTGTGGTTTATAAGATTGTGGATAGTTTCCATTCCCAAGTCATTAACTTCTAATAATGACGTATTTTCAAATTGTTTTAGTTATACCATTTGAAGAATTATGAAACTTTAAGGTTTCATTTTAATCTCAGATTTTTCGTTTTTTTTATATGTAATACATATTGACAGTTGTTCACCAGTCTTGGTTTCCATTACTTTTAACAATAGTCAATCTATAGTTCCTATTCCATTTTGTTGCATTATAAATTTTTAACAATTTAATACTTTTACAAATATTTAAAATGACTTCTAGCTCATTTTTTTGTTTAAGTATTGTTAAAGATAAAAAAGTGAAACTATAAAAAAAAACTTTGAAACTTATTTTTTTATAGAGTTAAATTATGTAGCATACTAATTTTCATCAAAGTGATTAGTGATTGAAAATGAACTGAATACAATTGATTTAAATTATTTCTTTGGTAGTTTATTTTTAATACCTGACTGATTTTTAACGTAGGGACTCAAGTACGTTAACGTTAGTATTGAAAAGAACGTTTACTCTATGTGACTTGGATGTTGTCTGGTCTGAATTTAAAAGTTTCTGAATAATCAAAATAAATATTTTAAGGTTAATAAATGATTATATTTTTTATTAAGTATTAAATATTGAAGTTCAATTTTTCAATGGAAATCTTAATGGTTGATTTCCTTTGTTAATTTAAATATGAATAAAATGTGAAAAAAAACTTCACACAAACTTTCACTTATAAATTTATAAAAAAAATGAGGATCACCTCAAGCTTTACTTTCGATGTTTCTTTCATTGAAACAAAGAGTAAAAATACGTTAAGTTAGTATGGAAAATTTAAGTGACCTCGCGATGTTAAGAAGAATTTGTCATATCTCTATTTTTAAAATTTAATTTAAAGACTTGTAATTTAGATTTTTTACAAACAAAAATTTAATAATGTTCCTAAGTGCTCGGAAGATTCGATAGCTTCCAAATTTAGTTGTGCATCGTGTAGTTTATCATACGTAGTTTCAACTCTACGTAATGTCGATTGCCAAATTAAGAAGCATACAGGACGTTATTACCGTACAGGTCTATCTCTGTTCAGTATACCATGTTCAAACATTTACCAACACAGAAATGAATGTGATACAAACTTCAATAGCTACTGCTGCACCTTTTGAAAATAATACACTAGCTTGAACTTGAATTTCGTAGTTATTTACCAGAATTTTAAATTTTGATAAGTTTATTTTTAAGCATTTATAAACAAAGTATTGTTTGGTTTGCTTTTTTATAGTATATTCAGTTAAAAGTATGAATATCTGATCGTTGAGGTACTTATTTTGTCTTCGTTTTGTTTTAATTTAATTTTAATATTAATTTCAAACTATAGTTTTTCAAACATACATTTATAACTTCTATTCATACTGTTTCCTCTTTTTTATTTATTATTTTTTTTAAATAGTTTCAACAGAAATGAACTTGAATTTTCAACTTCAATTTTACATTGTTGTTTTATGTGCAAACATTCTAGAAAGTATCACCATAATCCATGAAGTATGAAACTTTTATGAATAACAAAACCTGCATATACCTTCATTTAAACAAAACGCAGATTAGCTTAGTCATCACATGTATGTTGTTCTATAATTTTGTGGGCATACTTTTGAAAGACATTTGAAATACATTTTTAACTCCTGTCCTCATTCCTCAGCCGTTCAAGGTTTGCTGTTCTATGCACAATGCAGCCTTATCCAACTTAATCATCCCCATCAAATAAATTAAAACTTTTTCACGTGTAGGTTATGCCAACAAAATTATAAACTAGTTTAAACTGCAGAGTGATTTATCATTTATATGTATGTGTTAATGTGTTGAATATACCTTGATGTACAATCTTGAATTATCAATAAAAATAAAATTATTTACTACAGAAAATTTAAAAAAAAATTAATTTAAAAAAAAAATGTTACTAAAACTTTATCAAGATCTTAAGTTTGACTTGTATTTAGAAGCTTTGCAAACAATTATATTGTAAAGTTTGATTGATTTTCGAGAGATTTTACATTTTCTATCGTAGGTGTCATAATCTTGTAACTTTCAACTATTATTAAATAAAAATATTGATATCATGTTGTTTTTATTATCGTATAATTCTTATTTAGATTTAGTTCATATTTTTTATCTATATTTCCCACAATAAATTATATATACATAGAACCATAAGAAACGTCAAATCAATGCAATGAAAATACTGCCGAAAATTGGAATAAGTATGACTGTATGACATCATCATATAATTTTACATAAGTCTATGTTAAAGCTTGACTTTGAAAGAGAAAGCAATTACAAGGGTAACATAAAATAAAATACAAATTACCCAAACTAATGAAGAAGAAAAAACCTTAAATTATTGCATTAATCCAGATCAAAAAATATTTAGCATCTCAACTTGGTTTTACAAGAAAAAACATTTGGAAAAACCATGCGTTCGTTGATGATATTTAATGCAGACAAGCAAATAGTTTAATGGCAACCATAGCTTATAAAGAACCATAGATTAAAACGATCTTTAATTTATGGGGCTGCTGATTTATTTTTCAAATTCACAACATTCGTCAGATGTTTTTAAAGTGTTTTCTCTAAGTTTACTTAATTATCAACATTAGGATGGTTAAAAAGAGATATAGGTTCTGTTTTTTTTTATTATTATACTTATATTTCAATTCTATATTTATATTTATATTGTGTTATGGCTAATAAAGGTTGTCTGGGCTTAACTATGCTTTGGACGAGTGTAATATGTATGCACAATACAATTTCCTGAGCATACAATATGATCATTAGGAAGTGTAGTATTTAATTTTTTTTATTGTTACACGGTTGAATCAAAGTCTTTGATGATTTCCTGTTGAAATGATAGAAAATGAGGATGTCAGCATCATTCTCTTTATATGATATTACTATAATTAAGCTAGTTGAAGTTAATATATTTTTCAAAGTACATTGAGTTAAATAGGAAATTATACTTATTTTGTAAAAAGTTATATCTTTAGAGGCGCACATTTTTGTGATATTGGTTATTATAGATTTATGGTTTAAATCTTTTAGAGATTAAATATATTCTATACATAAACGAATAATATTCGATATTGTTTAGTATTGATTTTTTAATGTATGTTTAACAAAAAAAGAATATTATGTTGAACAGTCCTACAAGAGTATCAAATACTCATTCGGCTGGGCCTAATGTCAATTTTATATTGTAATTGGATGGCCAAATAAACATATTAATTTTCATTCATTATCATTATCATCATCTTTTCTTCACTTTAACATATGGAGAATCTTACGATTTACATGCGCAACCATTATTATTACTTCAATGGATTCCACTCAATGACAATTGAAAGAAAAAGGAACTTAATATTTTTTTACACATTGAAACAAACTAAAAATAATTTAAAGAAACCAAGCAAAATATGAGCTACCTTTATCCAATATTACTTATGAAAAATATAAATAAATATCAACATGGCCTTAATCAAAATATTTAAAAATGATTACTCGGTAGCATTGCTGTAGCCTATAGCTAGGCCTAATGTAAAGCACAAAATAAAAAGATAAGTTTTCATATTTTTAAAAAATCTTGTTTTCTCTAAGATTATGAAACCAATTAAATGAATCATTAACACTTACGGTTGTAAATATTTGTAAATTGTAATAAAAACATAAGTAAGTTTACTTATACGGCAGACATTTCAAGCAGTTCGATCGAGTAAGCTGTGCTATCCAATATTCGGTGTTCTGTAGAATTATAGGGTTGATGGACGATTGTTTTCGCTATGTGGTAAAGATTTGTATTAATAGAATATTTATGCCTAAAATATCACGTTTTGAGGACAGTTTTCTTCTTTATACATATCATTTACCTTATATCGAGGGATCCTATGGGATCTCCTAAGCTGGTCACAAGTCTACTAAAACTTTAGTTCAATACTAAAACATCAATTAAATACTAAAATTTCAATTAAATACTAAAGCTTTACTTCAATAATAAAGCTTTAGTTATATACTTACACTTTCAGGTCAATACTAAAACTGTAATTGATTACTACAACTTCAATTAAATACTAAGGCTTTAGTTCAACATTAGAGTTTCAATTATATACTAAAACCTTCAGTTCAATACTAAAACTTCAATTGAATACCAAAACTTCAATTAAATACTAAAAATAATACTGAAACTTCAATTAAATACTAAAGCTTTAGTTCAATAATATAGCTTTAGTTAAATAATGAAGCTTTAGTTATATACTAACACCTTCAGGTCAATACTAAATCTCTAATTGATTACTACAATTCAATTAAATACAATATTAGAAATTTAATTATATACTAAAGCCTTCAGTTCAATACTAAAACTTCAATTGAATACTAAAACTTCATACCTAATACTAAAACTTCAATTAAATACTAAAACTTTATTTAAATACTATAACTTTTATTCAATACTAAAACTTTGGTTCAATACTAAGACTTCACTTGAATACTAAATATTCAATTAAATACTAAAACTGCAATCAAATATGAAAACTTTAGTTTAATATTAAAACTTTAGTTAGCTAACAAAATTTAAACTAAATACTAACACTTTGGTTTAATACTAAAGCTTTAATTAAATATTAAAACTACAATTAAATACTGAAACTTTGGTTCAATAGTAAAACTTTAGTTTAATAATAAAACTTTAATTAAATGCTAAGACTTCCGTTTAATACTAAAACTTAAATTAAATACTGGAAATTCAGTTAGATACTAAGACTTTAGTTCAATACTAAAACTTTGGTTAATTGCTAAAACTTCAGTCCAATACTAAATCTTTAATTAAATACCAAAACTTCAGTTAAATACTGAAACTTTAGTTCAATACAAAAACTTTAATTAAATACTAAAACTTCAGTAAATACTAAAACTTCAGTCCAATACTAAATCATTAATTAAATACTAAAACTTCAGTTAAATACTAAAACTTTAGTTCAATACTAAAAAATTATTTAATTTCTAAAATTGCAGTTAAATACTAAAAAATAATTAAATACTAAAACTTCAGTTAAATACTAAAAAAATAATTAATTACTAAAAAATTAGTTCAATACTAAAAAATAATTAAATAATAAAACGTCAGTTAAATACCAAAAAATTAATAGAATCCTAAAACTATAATTAAATACAAAAAAAATAATTAAATCCAAAAATTTTACTACAATACTAGAGATTTAATTAAATACTAAAACTTTAGTTAAGTACTAAAAAATTAATTAAATATTAAAACTTCAGTTAAATACTGAAAAATTGATTAAATACTAAAACTTCAGTTCAATACTAAAAAATTAATTAAATACTAAAACTTCAGTTAAATACCAAAAACACAATTAAATACTAAAACTTCAATTCAATACTAAAAAATTAATTAAATACTAAAACTTCAGTTAAATAGTAAAAAATTAAATAAATGCTAAAACTTCAGTTAAATCCAAAAACCTTAATTGAATAATAAACATTAAATAAATGTTTGACTACCCAGTCTAAACGTTTCGCCACATCATCGATAAATCGGTGCCTTTATCTACATTTTTGCGTTTTTATTGCCATCATATTTTGTCCCTCTATTTTAAACAAAATTTATCCACAATTGAGGATATTTTTTTAGATAAATAGAAAGAATTTGATATAATTGAACAAAATCAGAGATTATTTTGAAAATTGTTCTGACTTTAGATAATAATATAATTTAAATATGTTATATCAATAAACTTTTTCCTTTTTTTGAAGAAACTACCAAAAAAACGTCGAACTGGAAGCATGTGTTAATAAAATAATCTGTAGTCTGTTTTGAATTTTTCCGTTACAGATGTCTGTTAATAAAATCACATATATTTTTATTTATAAAAACACATATTTAGAGGAGGTTTAAATAGTTTTATATTGGCTAAATCAATTGTTCCATTCCGATCATCTACAGGGGTTGGACAGAATAATGGAAACACTTAACATTTTGGTAAGTACATATTCGCACTTGACATGCAAAAGCGGCAAAACCGATGGTCGTACAAAAATTTTATATGAGAGTGAAAAGTTGCACATAATTTCTTTACAGATTGTATCAAAATTTGAATTGTCAGGGTCCCTAAAGCTGGTGATGACTACACCATGTCTACCATTAGACACAATTTTTAAAGAAATTTTTTAAAAATACAAAAAAAATGTTACAAAAAATTAAAGAATGCCATTGAAAGCGCAATGGTTTGTTACCACTTGATGCAAAA
>JARUHE010325473.1:0-11178 GCA_031471125.1 Archaeomysis grebnitzkii | reverse complement strand
AAAGAGAATTTTTTTTTAAGTTACTGAATAAATCGTCGCGAGACATTTGAACCGTCCGGTTCGTGGATTACTAGTTTGTTTTATAAATTTCTTCATAAATACATGTTGTTTTTATAATTATCACTTTGTTTTTATGTGCAGTTTAATATTATGAAATGTAAATTCCATGGATTTTAGTTAAAAATCAAAGAAAATATTTATAGTTTATAGTTTATAGTTTTTTGACTTCTGCCATCAGTGTATTTTCTTAAGTTAATAGTCATTAACAGCTTGAATAAAATAGTAATGCCCTGGGTTAGGTTAGTGGTTTTAGTGACTTTTATGAACTGTTTTAGTGTGTTTTAATTGAATTGAAAGTCGGATGTCGGGCTAATTCCATTCACTTGAGTGCGAGGAAGTGGCAATTTCAACTCTCTTTAGGGACCTTAAACTTCGTTTCCACCAACAGTAACATTCATATTCGTTTGAAGCACATAAAAATATTTAAGAGAAATATTTTTTGTGTGTGGAAATGTAGTTTTTTGCCAAGCTTAACATTACCAAAAAAAAAATAAATAACATGAGTAAATAAAATAAAAATGAAAAACAATAAAAATAACTATCACTTACAATAACAAATAATGATAACAATAACAATAACAATTAAGAAAACCAACTATGATAATAAATTAATAATAAATTAAAATAATATCTGTACAAGCTAGCTGCTAACCTGATATTGCATATTTCAAAATATTTTAATCTAATTAATTATCCATCATTAATCACAACACACTAATTTAATCCATCGATTTCATATCGAACAAATATTACTTGAAGCTTCAAACATAACCCATAGCTACATTATTATTCACGAATTTCACAGCCGAGTTCGGGCAAATCAACATTTCAAATGGCTTCATGTGGGCTATGGGCAAAAATTGGCCACCATATCTCCTTCTGGTACCCTCAATACAATTTAATTGTGTTATTACCTGATAATCTATCAATCAATTTGATTTAAAATATTTGCAAAGTGAAATCGTCAATATGTACTCGCAATGCAATTAATTTAGAAAATAAATGTACGACAAGTAATATTTAAAACCCAAACGAATTAGCTAAAACTATCAGTAATTCATATAAAATTATATTTTCACTATAAACATGAACATTAATCATTTGTAACTTTCAGTTAAAAATATTTCTGTTTTGATGCATATGCTGATACACAAAGTCACAAATATCTTCTTTCTACATACACGTGTCTTCTGTATTTTTCCGTATTTTTCAGCTCGACCACAGAACCGTTTCAATATCTTATTTCTTCATCTTCGTCTTTATTTTTCGGTCTTTTTCAGCTCGACCATTTGAACATGTTTGTTAGCTTATATGCGTATAACAACAAACAAACTTGTGTGAGAAAAACAAGTTGGTGTGCCTGTCAATTATAAACATTTCTTTGAGAAATTTAATAATTTGACTCTTTGATTCCATAAATTATATTGGTGAGAAAGTTTATCAACTTGTTAAACTTCAGCAAAAATAATGTTAAGTTAAATATTTTTTTTTAAAACAACGCAATCATAAAGAGAATGTTAGAAGTAACACATTTCTTGATAATTTAAATTAAGTTTCAAATAAAGTTCGTTTTCTTTTTCAGAGAGTATAGTTTGGTTAGATTAGGTTTTGGAAGTTTCTCTATCACTTTATTTATATATAATTATTTCAGAAGTATGTTAAATGTAATCTAACAGTTGGTTAGTCACTCAATTTGACATTTTCATGTCTTAGTATTTTTAATTAGTCATAAACTTCAATTTCGCCACAGTCTCTAAAATTAATTTTTGATTTAATGATTTTTCTCACTTTTCAATGCCTATTTGATTTTTTTCCATAAATCTATTGAATGGTCGCAATACATTTGAACCATTCAGTTTGTAGATCACTAGTTAATGCATAGCAATGTATCTGTTTTCAAGTTAAATTGACAGAGATTTTGTCATCTGGTTTTCAAAACAACTTTTGTTCAATTTGAATTTTGAATGCATACGTTTGAACATTTATTGTTAATTTATATTAAAAAAGATGTTTTTTCCATTTTCAAAAAGTAATCAAGTATTTCTAAAGTTAAGGAGAATTTGTTAACCTGCTAATCAGCAGCTAATGTATGCATAGCATTTAATTAATATAATTTTGTTTGTTCAATTCATTTTATAAAGTCAAGGAAATTGACAAACTATTGTTTTTTTTTATTTGATTTAGCATAAATTAATGTAGAAAATTAATTTCAGATTTTTAATACACACACACACACTTGTTCTCTGAAGCCAGCAAAATGTTTCTTATTGGCTTGACAGGCGGAATTGCCTCTGGTAAATCTACCATCAGTAAAATGATGAGAGATTTGGGAGTATATGTCATTGATGCCGATGAAATCTCCAGATATGGTGAGTTTTTGTTTTGATAAATAATATTTTCAGATTATATCAAAGTAGATTAAAAAGTAAATTCAGATATTTGTAGATTTTTGTTTTTTAAAAGCGTGAAAATGTATATAAATACATATCATTCATTGAATTCTTGGATTGGTTGAATCACTATAATAGTTTTAAATTTTGTAAAGAGAAGCATCATGACAAAAATATATTTTATTTTGAAATATGTGTACAATTTGACAAAAATTCATATGTTTTGTGAGACTTAATTTAATGTTGTAATTTAAAAAAAATTTCAGTTGTCGAACCTGGAAAACCTGCTTGGCTCAAAATAAAGAAAACTTTTGGGCAAGAATATTTTTTTGAATCAGGTTTGCTTAAATTTATTTTCCTTCAAGCATATTTATAGTTACATTCTTGGTCAACATTTTTGATTTGAATCAATTTAAAACAAATCAAAATTGTATCGCTATTTCAAGGTTGTATTGTGACAGGTTAAAAACACATCATATTTGTTTTTATTTTTGTTAATAATGAATGTGTGTATGTTTGTATAAATAAATCTATATTTTTAATGTATATAAGAATATATATAAATTTCTTTATAATTTGGTCCCAAAGCAGCAGCTATCGCAGCAAAGCACACCTAAACAACAACATATGGATCGACAATAGCACAAGTGAGGTAAGCTCTGGTATTTGAATGTCGGTTACCTCACTTGTGCTATTGTTGACTCAAACAATAGCACAAGTGAGGTAAGCTCTGGTATTTGAATGTGGGTTACTTCACTTGAGCTATTGTTAATCCATGTCTATTGCAAATGCTTGGAGTAGTCTACAAAAAACAAAAATGTTTGTCAGTGATAATTTCAAAATTAAATCTCATCGTTAAATGTTGGTTGCCATGAATTATTGTTTTACAACGTTTTATACAATGGAAGTCGAATGACAATATTTTAAATTTTATTTCATACTTATTTGTATTTTAATGAACAAATATAAAAGTTTATTCTCTTATTTGAATTAAACTAAATAATATACAAATCCTTTATATTTTATGGTTATGAAATTCAATGAGGGAATATTTATGTATGTATGGTTATGATATTGAATTTTGTTGATGTTTTTAACAGGAGAAATAAATCGCGACAAATTAGGTCAACTTGTTTTTTCCGATGCCGAGGCTCGTAAGAAGATCAACGACATCACTCATTCTTACATTCACAGTGAGATGAGGAAACAAGTTTGGAAATCTTTCTGGAGAGGTGAATATTTATTATTTAAATTTTTTTTCAAACCAAACACTATATTCAATTTTTTTTACATCTAATCCTTTCCTGCCGATCTGAAATTGCCGTGTATAAGGGAAACCATTTTTTTGGATCAATTTTATGTGGATAGTAGCTATGTGCAAAGGTCGGCAGAGCCAATATATTGGCCCATCATTACCTAAAACTACAAGTCGGTGGAACCAATATATCGGCCTTCATCATTTGTAGTTTTAATGGGCAAGCCATTAAAAACAATTATACTCATTTTTGACAAAGGCAATAAAATTTGTGTTTTCTTATGGGAAGTTATTGCTTAGTGCTGCTGAAAAAGGGTTAATTGAAAATAAAATTTTGTTTTGGCCACAAATGCTGTAAAAAGTATAATGAGTGGTTCAGTATTTTAAAATGTGTTGAAAAAAAATGTAGTTTAATGTTTGATATATGAAAATAATTTATTGTTTTTCTTTTGGTACATAATTTTTTGAATGGCCTTAATTATTTGGTATATTTTCAAATGTTATCTTAAAAAAGATAAAACAACATAATAAAGAAAAATCTAAACCATATGTAGAGTTTTCACTCATTTTGTTCACATGCTCAATAAAAAGGATTGTAATGGATGAAATAAAATAGGTTGAGTCGCAGTAATCTTGAATGTATTTAACAAACGCCATTTGCTCAAACATATTTTTGTCGAGCGTGCATAGCGAAGCTCTACATAGGCATAGCAATTCCATTGTCGTAGTCGTCGGCATTAGACAATGACTTGAATGCTTATATATCATCTATACTATTATTATTTTTTTTATATAGGCTTGGTTATTGGTTTTAATAAGTTACTAGGTATTTTTATTTGATTTTATCACTTTTTATCTACATTTTTTCATCAAATTAATTTAGAAATTTTTTTAATAAAGTTTTTTTCTTATTTTGGTTTGATTTTTGCATCAATGGATTGGAAATGAAGTATACATAAATAGTCTCTAAGGTTATTTTTTGATTAAATGATGTTTTCTCACTTTGTAACACCATTTTTGATTGACCTTTGTGGAAATAAAATTAAGAATTTATTTTAAGTTATTAAATGAATGGTCGCGAGACATTTGAACCGTTCGGTTCGTGGATTACTAGTTTTAAAAATTCCCGTAGGTTTTATATTTCTTTGTTTTGAATAAACAAAGGATTTGAAAAGTATCTGAAATTTACAAATCTGTACTCCTGGTGCTTGGAAAAAATTGCCAGGTGATACATTGGGGATAAACAGACTGATGTAGCACCATGAAATTCTGTTGAAAGTATGTTGAACACTTGGATATAAATGCCCAGAATTGTTACAAATAAAAATGCCCAAACTGTTACAAATAAAATTGCCCAGCAAACCATTTCGGTCCAGAATATCACCCTGGTTCAGGGCATTACTATTTGATGCACTTTTGAACAATGGCTCTATTAGGTTCCTTCTCTAGCTCACTCTCATTTACAGATCTGAAAAAATTTCAATTATAAGAAACTCCTTCTAGTAAAATTCAATCTTAATTGTATTTTAAAATTATAAATATTTACATGGTGCTAAAAAGGGACATTTATGAAATGAATCTCTTTTTGTTCCGAAACATTTGCGAAGCTGCTCGTGGTGCAAATTAGCCTTATGGCACCATCAATTTTTTTGAATACTAAACCTAGAAAATCTAAAAAAAATTCATTTAAGACATGTTCATAATTGCATATAAATTGATTAATATTGAACAACCACAAGACTGCAGTCACCAATGTAATAGAACAAACAAAAACCTTGAATGTCTTAATAAATATTGTGTATACAACTACTCTGACGATAGAAAAGTAATACATTGGTAGAGGTCTTCGCCTCTGACATGCTCAACTAAAATCTTGTCCCAATAGTTATAATTTAAAAAAAAAAACTGATAATCTACAATTCATAGTTGATCATTTGAGATCTAAATGATAACTGTAGGTTGAAAAAACAAAAACTTAAATATGGAAATTTTTACACAAGTTTTCATAACTCTTATTGAGGCAATATGAAGACCTGCTTCATCGGATGGTATTAATTTATTAGTTAAACATTACTCGTTATCACAGCATTATACTGAAACATTCGGTATCGGTACGACATGTATACTCAATAATTTAAGGTTTTTATTCAAAAAGTATATTTTGGAGAATTTTTAATGTACAGTCCATAACTGTGTCAAAAATGACAAACGATGGAGATTCGTATCTGGAACACTTGACAAAAATACTGTATAATAAAAAAAATTCTTGTATAGCTCTATGTTATGCTTAACATGATAAGTAAAATCTATTGCTCCAATAAATGTTCCAAATGTCAAAACATTTACCAAGAGAACATTTTTCAGATTTACATAAATCAAACTCGGTTCAACAATTTCTTTTAAGTTAGCTAAGAAATAAAATAAATTTAAAAATGGTGTCAAATTGTTTTTTTATTTAAATCATTAAATCATCTGCCTTCATCTGAATAATCAGTCGTTAGTTTTAAAGCTGGATTCAGTTGTAACTGAATCTTCATTAGAAGACCTTACTTTTAAAAAAGCACCATGTTGCAAGTATTTTTTTTTAAAAGTTATCATTCAGGATTTTTGAAGTCATTCCAATGACATTTTCCCTGAACTATGTTAACCCTTTAGTGCCCGAATTAATTTCTTTTTTAACATTTTATTTTTTTTATTAAAATTAATGTTGAACAAACTACAAAGAACATTGATAAAGTTTTATTTTCCTTTAAAAGATATTGACAATGACAAACAGAAAACAAAACATGTGTTGCATATATGCAACACTAGGCACTAGGGGGGATCATTTGTGTAGTTTAAAAAGGAATAAGTATTGCGTTGCATATATTCAGCGCTATGCTATAATGGATTAATGTTTAATAATTTTGTTTTATCTGGAGGCTTCAAATTTTTGAATATCACTAACATAACAATCTTCTTTTCAGAGAAACACCCGGAAATCAAAGAACTGTTTGGCCATGACCCACTATTGAAGGTGTGGGTCGTTCTTTTGGTCGCCTTCCAGTTGCTGTCGCTTTTCCTTGTGAAAGACCTTTCTTGGATGTGGATGCTCGTCTGCTCCTATACAATTGGAGGGACAATAAATCACTCGCTTATGTTAGGTGGGTATACTGAAATGTTTTTTCATTTGGCTAACTTTTTTCTGTCATCAGTGATGCAATTCCTCGATCATGTTTTTGGTACATGAATATCTCACTGACAATGTAATCCACTTGGAAAAAATGGTTTAAAACTTCTGTAATTGGTTGTGCAGCTTTTTGACAGAGAAAAAATTGGTGGGCTCTAGCAGGCTACTGCATTTACATCAATCATGTCACATTTGAGAGGGTGAATATAATTGGGTTTTAAATACCTAATTTTTCAGTGCTGATGATCTCTGTGTGTGCAGCTGCCATACTTTAGCCCAATAATCAATCTTTTATAACCAACCAAGTAATCAACTACAATATTTAGGTTTTTCAATGCAATGTTTTTGTGAAGTCTATTAATGGTCAGTGTCAGTGCTGGCTCAATCTTGTAGGGTAACTTCACAAAATTAATAACCTCAAATGGCATTATTTAAAATCTTATTGTTTGTTAATAATGATTTGAAGTAATGTTAATGTTTAGAAATGATTTACAATGTTAATAATAATAATAATATATGAAACTTGGTTTTTGGAAATGTTATCTTCAGTTGGAAACAGTTGATGTTATTGGGTGTTCATATTTCTGAAGCAAAAGAAAAAATAGTTGATGTGAGAAAATAAATTTAGAATAGTCAAAAGTTTTGTTTTTTCAACATTAATAAGGTTTGGTAGAGGGCCTTAAAGTGAATTTCCTTACTTCAGGTTTGAACAAACCTGAAGAAATATAATCAGAGGTGTTCCATGTAATTCATTTGGATAGTTCTATTTTAAAAAATGACCAGTCCTTTGGAAATATTTATCCATATTAGTAATCTCATAAATAAATATATGAATCAATTTATATATTTATAATTGCTAAAATGTGCTTTTTTTTAACATTAACTTTGTTTTGTTGAAACAAACTAAGAAAGTTTGTTCTTGCAATACATAAAATATTTCATTAAATGAAAAAACAACTTTTTTTTGCAATAAAAACAAACTATGTTGTCATATAAAATATTTGAAATTTTTGTACTGTTTTGTTTTGTTTAATAATCTATACAAATGATGAATGTTTGTAAATAGTTTTTCCATAAGAAATAGTAATAACCTAGAACTTATATGGCACCTCTATGCAAAATTTTGTACTCTATGGCCTTTAAAGATTTACACAACATAAATTAAAATTAAGGGACTAGTTAATAAATAAAATGAAACCATATTGAAAATGCTTCCATGTATAAATGTGTCTTCACTTGTTTTTTAAACTTGGGAAGTAAGGTTTAGTGCTCTAGTCTCTTGTGGTACACGATTCCAAACTGTAGAAGATGAATATGAAAAAGAGTGACCACCAAATTTATTTTTAAAAATATTTTTATTAAACTTCTTTTTTATGTTGAATTATCAGCCTTTTTATGAAATAAATTTGTTCTTGCCTTTTGTTAGATGGGCAATGTGCCAGGTAGTAAGAGCCTTGCTCATCCTCAAAGCTTTGATTAGTATTGTTTTTATTTTTAACTGTGGTTTCAACCCGTTTTTATCATTAGACTGTTAGTTAGATGGAATATAAACTTTGTGGTTTGTAGGTGCTGAATACCCTCCGGGTGCAGTGCCGGGTATAGGCATTTTTTATATATATTCATTCATTCATCCCCAAAGCTTAGAAAAAATCTAAAGACCATCCACATATTTTCAGCCGTGCACGAAATCGCTCACAATCTTGCGTTCGGACACAGCCGACCGATTGCCAATAGACTTCTTGGTATCTTTGCCAACTTGCCGATTATCCTCCCATTCTCAGTTGCCTTCAAAGGATACCATCTTGAGCATCACAGAGTGAGTGAGATTATTATTATTTTTCATTATTATTACTATTATAGTAATTTAGCCATTAATACCCTATAGTGGTAATTCTACCTATACAAAGAAGGTTGTTTTCAGTACGAACTTTGATATATTTTAGTCCTCAGTCTGGTTAATGACTAAAAGCTATTTATGTATGGTTAGGCAAAGTCTAGAGATGCAGGTTTCTTTAATAGATTAGCATTGGTTAGCAAAATAAATGTTAGAAGTGTTGTTTTAAACATAGGCATTTTTTGTTGTTTTTATACCTAGATGTTTTCGTAGAAAATAAAATACAGAACTATCAATTCTGAGCCACTATTATTCATGTCAGAATTATAATTTCTATGTTTTATTATGGGCTTGTTTTTTATTTACTTTTAATTTTTTTATTAACTTTTAGAGCAATGTTTAATTAAAACAAATTGAAGTACTGTGTGTTTGGCTAGATATAATTTTTACATCTACAAAATTTATATTTTTAGGAATGCTGACTTTTCTACTCGATTGTGGTTAGTTTATTTATCTGTGTTTGAAAAGCCAGCTTCTATATATGTGGCCTCCAATTGTTGGTGTTGCTGTTTTTAGGTTGGTGGATGATTTGTGAACTCTACTAAAGTTTTGCATTTATTCAAAATAATAAAATATTAATTTTACAGAAAAGTTTGTTTAAATGAAAATAAAACGCATACCATTTTACAATGGTATCACTAAAGATTGTTTTTATTAAATAAATATTTACTTATTAAAACAAACATTTTATAAAAAACTTGAAATTCATGGTTAACTTAGGTTTTTGTTGGAAGGTTTAGAGAAAGTTTAGTTAAAACAAACGAAAGAACAGGAGATTCTAAGGTGTAATGCCTGAAGAACATTTTTGCCTAAAGTTTATACTTTTTTAAATAATAGACATTTTAGGAGTTTTGTATTTGGCTAATTTATCATCAAATTCATGATGAACCAAAATATTTTTTGAAGGCTTAGAGATATTTTTATTATAAACAAATGAAAGAAAATAGTTAATATAATATTATATAGAATTTAATTAAAAATTTAACATTTTAGAAACTTTTTTAACTTAAAAACACAGCTTTTAATGCGTAGCATATACTCGTACTTGTTCAAATTAACAATTCGACTTGTTGAGGTTTCTGACTATTAGGAGTTAATAAATAATATTGTACATTTGTTGCTGGTTTCACAATTGAAATTTTAGGGACTGGAATGCCAAAAAATGTGACAATCTGCCAATGATTTACTTTTTCAGTATCAAGGTGACGAAAAGCTAGACACGGACATTCCCACATTGCTCGAGGCAAGACTATTCACGACAACATTGGGTAAAACCGTTTGGATGTTCCTACAGCCGTTCTTCTACGCCTTCCGACCCTTGGTTACGTACCCTAAGAAGCCGACACTTCTCGAGCTTTCGAACACAGTCATTCAAGTTCTGTTCAACTTCACTGTGGCTTATTACTTTGGAGGTGAGCTTTGTATTTGGTTGGAGTTTTTTTTTAAGATTTGATTTACAACCATTTCCATGAATTGTCAAATATAGACTTAAAATTTATGGGTCTAGTTAGAATAGCATACTTGTGCACCCATATCCATTCTCGTTCCACAACTTTTCCAGTCTGTTCTTAAATGAATTAACTGATTCCACCTACACCACACTCATTCAACACATTCCATACATTCACTACCTTCTGTGTAGATTCAGGAGATTGTATTGTAGATATGAGAAAAATTAAATCCAAAATATAAAACTTTATTTGGGATGAATTGAAACCTGAACATTTCTGGTAGCAGGTCTAAAAGAAAAGTTGAAAGAAGTTTTTTGAGTAATAATTATAGATTGTCTATACCAATACTGATTTCTTTCACAACATTAAGGTCCTCTTCTAATTTTTATCTTCCATACCATGAGTTTTTCTTTCCTTTATTTTTTTTATTTGTATCAGGAAGGCATTCTTTAATTTAACAACATCAACAACTCTGTTGACGTCAATATCTTAAATGTACAAATTCACATTTATATTTTCAGGGAAATGCTTTGCATACCTCGCCATAGGATCGCTCCTAGCAATGGGCATCCACCCAGTGGCCGGCCACTTCATTTCCGAGCATTACATGTTCCACAAAGGCTTCGAGACGTACAGCTACTACGGTCCACTGAACATGCTCACGTTTAATGTCGGATACCACAACGAACACCACGACTTCCCATTCATTCCCGGCTCAAGGTTGCCAAAGGTATTTCGTGCATCAATTATTTTATTGTTTATTATTTATGGTTTATTTATTATTTATGGTTTATTATTTATTTTATAATTTATAGTTTTTTTTTATTTTGTGCATTAATTGTTGTATTATTTATTGTTTTGCGCATTAGTGGTTTTATTATTTATTGTTTTGTGCATTAGTTGTTTTATTATTTATTGTTTTGTGAATTAGTTGTTTTATTATTTATTGTTTTGTGCAT
>JARUHE010325472.1:0-19491 GCA_031471125.1 Archaeomysis grebnitzkii | reverse complement strand
AATCAACTTCTTGGAGAAGAGCATCGTTTATAAAGCGGGACTTCTTATTCTTGTTACTTTTATCGTTGAGTTAGTTTCCCATTATCTTGAGAGTTGGCATCTTGACTTAATTGAATCAACTTCTTGGAGAAGAGCATCGTTTATAAAGCGGGACTTCTTATTCTTGTTACTTTTATCGTTGAGTTAGTTTTCCATTATCTTGAGAGTTGGAATCTTGGCTTGAATTAACTTCCTGGAAAAGAGCATCGCTTATAAAGCTCGACTTCTTATTCTTGTTACCTTTAATAATGATACTTTGTATCTTCCATGTGATTCTATGTTTCTGCAAGCGCAGGTTTGTTACACTTCACATTGATTATTATTGGTTATTACTCGCATCATAAGGTATACAGTTAAGACACGGCGCTCCTTTTCTGGCGGAATAACCAAACCAAGATTGAATTAAAAGGTATAGCGACTGGCAAGCTCATGAGGACCTCATATATGAAATAACAGTTGCACAACTGAGGTAACCCGCATCCAAATAACATAGAGCTTACCTCACTTGTGCTATTCTTGATCCATATAATATGCTGATTACAAAGTAATCGCTCCAACCATTACTTGACCATCAATTTTTTTCAGAGATATATTTTATATATTTTATTTAAACCTATTTATATTTATATTTATATTTAAATATATTAGTTTTTTATTTAAATGTATTTATATTTTATTTGTTATTTCATTGTAGTACATTTGATTAACCAATTATATTTTTGATGAATAATATAATATAACTGCTTATAATATAAATATAAGAAAGTGAAAACTATACTCTTTTATAATAATTGTTTGAGTTATAAATTAGTTGAAATGATTGTGCTTTGCTTCTGAGTAAATCTTGGGTAGATCATGAATATTTTACAATAATCACAACCACTATTATATTATTTATTATTTATTTATGTATTCTATTATGTATTTATTTTAAGATATGTTTCAGTGAATACATGTAAACATTATCCAAAACTAGTTAGTTTAGTAGGTTTTATATATTTTTGGTATTTTTTAACATATTTTAGTTAATCTTAGACAATTCTAATCAATGTTTAGTAAACATTAGTTAATTTTAGTAAGGTTTAGTTAAATTCTCTTGAACCTCAGGATGTTCTGCTCTATTTTAGTAAACGTTATGCTAATTTACTCGATTTTTTATTTACTTTTAAGCAATTTTAATAAATTCCAGTACGTATATAGTAATACAATTTAGACAATTTTCGTTCATATTTTCCAAGCCTTATTAAATTTTATGAATTTTAATGTATTTTTCATGCTTTTCAATGCATGCTGATAAAAGTAAATAAATATATTTGACCATATACTCCAATAGAAAAGTAAACAGGATAGCGACTTTAAAAGTATATTTTAATTCTTCGTAAGTAGTGATTACACCTCATGGTGTACTATCACCCAAGAAATAAGAGTCCTTTTCAACTGAAAAAATATTCAAATAAACAATTTTAAATTATACAATCAGCCTTATAAAATACATAAAACCATAACCAACACAATAATGTAAAACTGTTCATTTACATAATTTTTAGTTGTTGAAGACTCTTATTTCTTGGGCGATAGTACCTTTTCTTCTTCTAAGTCCGTCATTTTTTTTATCTTGTGACTGGGACGCAGTAGTGCATGGCATACTCTACTGCAAGGGTGTTTATTGTCGTAAGGACTAAAAGCCATTAAAGTTGCAATTATAAATAACCTTTATCGTGTGTGAAGAGTTCGTCTCTATGTGCAACTAAATCTTAATTATTAACTAAGCACTCCTAAAATAATGAAAATCAAGTCCTACCTCGTTAAGGTTGAAATGAATAGTCATGTAACTCAAGTATCATTTAACCGTAATCATTAAGTAGAATTAAAAGTTTAAATTATAGCAATAAATAGATTAATTTTCCAACCTACTATAAAGTACATAAAGGCAAGTCGGAGTTATAAAGTCTCATTGTCAGGCAGTAAACTTGTCAAGTTTGGGCTTTTTGCGCTGCCTCTGTCTTGCATATAAGCCGCTGAGCCTCGGTCCGAATTGAGCAATTTGCTCCAAATAATTCACTGCAGTAATTAAGCCAACTTGTTCTGCTGTGGGCTTTAGTGCAAATATTGGGTGTCGTACCATCTACGTTCTTATGCTTTTCGTATACGATTAGTATTTGGTTTGTGTACGATTTGTTCATGTTTTGTATATGACATGTTCATTGGTTCTCAATTATAATTGTGTAGTTTGTTCCAATAATTCACTGCAGTAATTAAAAAAAACTTATTCTGCTCAGAGCTTTAGCTCAAACATTGGATGTAGAATCATATTTTATTTGAAAACGATTGGTAAATGATATGTATGTTGAGTTAGTTCAGTATTGAGCAATTTCTTCCAAATAATTAAGTAAATAAAACTAACTTTTTATCGTTTGTAAATATCGTTTGTAAATAAATAATATTATTATTATTATTATTTTTATTATTATTATTATTATTATTATTATTTTATCGTTTGTAAATAAAACTAATTTTTTATCGTTTGTATATGTTTGGCATAAAGACCAAGAAAACATTAAAGTCATATTGTAAACAACTCTTATTTTATAGGACGATTTTATCCCCTCTGGCAGTAATGGATTCAAGTGAATTAATTATGGTCGGGGTTCAAATATACATTGAGTATTGAATCATATACAATTCGTACACGATATGTACAGTCATAGACACATCAATCTGGACTTTTTAATGAATTTTGTTTCAATTCCAATATGTTTGTATTTATATTTTTTGTTTAGTTTATCGAACATTCATCGTAATAAAATGATCTTAAACTTATATTACAATATAATGTTTAATTACATGCCTGTGGCTTAGGTTTATATATGCAGGTTCAATAATAATAAATACAAATAATAATAAATATAAATAATAATAAATACAAATAATAATAAATATAAATAATAATAAATACAAATAATAATAAATATGAATAATAATAAATATAAATAGTAATAAATATCAATAATAATAAATATAAATAATAATAATAAATATCAATAATACTAAATATAAATAATAACAAATATAAATATAAATAGTAATAAAAATAAATAATAATAAATATTAATAATATAAAAATATAAATAATAATAAATATAAATAAAAATAAATGTAAATAATAATAAATATAAATAATAATAAATATAAATAACAATAAATATCAATAACAATAAATATAAATAATAATAAATATCAATAATACTAAATATAAAGAATAACAAATATAAATAATAATAAATACAAACACTAATAATTATAAATAATAATAAATATCAAAAATAATAAATATAAATAATAATAAATATCAATAATAATAAATAATAATAAATATCAATAATAATAAATATAAATAATAATAAATATAATTAATAATAAATGTAAATAATAATAAATATAAATAATAATAAATATAAATAATAATAAATATCAATAATAATAAATATAAATAATAATAAATGTAAATAATAATAAATATCAATAATAATAAATATCAATAATAATAATTAACAACAATAATAAATATAAACAATAATAAATATCAATAATAATAAATATCAATAATAATAAATATTAATAATAATAAATATAAATAATAATAAATATTTATAATAATAAATATAAATAATAATAAATATCAAAAATAATAAATAAAAAACAATAAATATAAATAGTAATAAATATCAATAATAATAAATATAAATAATAATAAATATCAATAATAATAAATATAAATAATAATAAATATCAATAATAATAAATATAAATAATAATAAAATATAAATAATAATAAATATGTTTACATTTGTATTACAATAATATCTTCCGTTAATAGTAAATGTTCAAATCTAGACAACCATCAAATTTAAGTGTCAATGTTTATTTATCACAAATTTAAATCTATTTGCTTATAATTTTGTAATAAATTTAATTAAAATAAAATAAATAAAATAAAATGGATAAAGTTAATTAATTGGATAAATAAATTAGTTGGACAAAATAAATTGATTGGATACATCACATTAATTGGATAAATTAAATAACTTTAACAAATTAATACCAAATAACAAATTATATAAAATTAATAAATAAAATTGAATTTAATAAACAACAAAAAAACAACGACCATGTTTCATTGGAAACACCGCTTCTCGTCCATCTACAAACAGTTGACTAACTTTTCATGTCCAAGATAGTCAAAACTTACATAAAATTGACTAACATTTGTTAATAGTGCACTGTTAACAAAGGCTATTCACGACTTTCGGCCATTAATGTGAAGGAAATTTTTAAAATGCTCCCGTCAGCCGTCAAGGGTTCGCTCTTCAAACCACATGAACAATGAAGCCTTATTCATGTGGTTTGAAGACTAGTGTTCACCAGAGAGTGATTTATCATTGTTACCAAAGGTAATTCAATTTGATGTTGTCACTTTTGATTATCTTAGACATAAAAAGTTAGTCAAGTGTTTTCAGTATAATTAGTACTGGAATGTTATTGCAATTTTAGGCGGTGAATGTGCTTTGCATTCGTATCTGGTCCTTTTGCATGGTGCTTGCGTTTATTGTGGCTAACTTAGGCTATGCAAAAGCAAGGTAGTGTAGGAGTCCCCTCCTCAAAGGTAAATTAAAACGCATTGAATTTAATTTTTATATTTCATAAATAACATTTAGAATTTTATAAATAACATTTATAATTTTTTAAATAACATTTATAATTTTATAAATAACATTTATAATTTTTTAAATAACATTTATAAATTTATAAACACCATTTTTAATTTTATAAGCAACATTTATAATTTTATAAATAACATTTATAATTTTATAAATAACATTTATAATTTTATGAATAACATTTATAATTTTATAAATAACATTTATAATTTTATAAATAACATTTATAATTTTATAAATAACATTTATAATTTCATAAATAACATTTTATAATTTTGTAAATAACATTTTATAATTCACGAATAACAATTATATTTAAATTAACGCATTTCAATGTTAAATAAAAACATTAAAAAGATAAAAACAAACTGAAACGAAATTTCAAAACTTTGACGGTCGTCTGCTACATCCTCTGGAGATAATGAACGTAAGCAATGCTTGAAAGCTCGCAGTGGCAGGGTAGAAAGGCCGTTAGTCAGTAGGTTAATGGAATGACCGATCTTCAATTGTTGCAGGGTTCGTAGTGGTAAAATGGATAGACCGCGAGTGGTTGATCAGTTGAACCGGAGCTCGTAATGGTTGGTGGAGAAAAGTATGAGGAAAGCCCGGTGTTGTGAAACAGACTAAGTGTGGCGCCGAGATGTCCTTTGTTTTGTTATGCTGGTCGTGTGTTATGAAATAATTTGGCAGATATAAATAAATGTAACTATTGTTTTTAAACTTTTCAAAAACGTATTTTTTTTATTTGTTTATTTATGTATTTATTTATTTTACATCAACCTGTGGTTGGAGTGAATGAATGCTTACATAATATACAATTAATTGCGAATTAAATTAATACAATCTTTAATTACTCTAACAACTCTGATATTTCATGGAGATTTTACAAACAAATTATGGAGTTGTTGATGTAATGATAAATGCATTCAAGTTGATTTTAAAAACAACCTTCATTGTACGAAAGTAAAAGGTTTGACGTAATGCTAAGCTTTAATATTTTTGTTCCATTATCCTATTAGTTTATGAAATGTTTAATGTTAGCCATACAATAGTGGTCGTTATCAAGACAGCTTCGGTTGAATTTATTTCGTATTGAAATAGTTTGACAAACATTAATTGCTCAAGATTTGAATAATCTCTCCTGTCTCTGTGTGTCGCAATGAAATGTTGATGAATAAATTTAAAGCTCTGCCACATCTGTTTTATAACCGAACTCGCCTAATGAAAAAAACATTCCTTCCACTATCTCATTAAAAGGTCTTCAAAATAGTTTCTCGTGTCTTAGGGGGCACTTTTTCACCTCGTCTCTCCCCTCTTCACTTCTCCCCCTCCCCTTTCTCACCCCATGACAACTTCTCAAATTTTGGGTACAAAAAATGGTGGGTTTTAACCCATGTGGTATAGGTAAATAAATGATTATTTTCTAATGTATATTTTGGATTGATGCATCTTTCATTTTTCACCAACACATTTAAACCGTTTACTCAGGTTGTTTTTAACCAATTTGTTGAAGTTCATTTGAGAATAATATCGTTTTTCTTTGGATCTATTGAGTAGATTTAAATTGGTTTGGTCGGTTTAATTTTTTGCGACCTATAATTCAATGGCGTTTTTCTAAATACTGCTATCAGTTGTCAGAATTACCTGTGTAAAGTAAATAAAAATACAACTAATTTAAATTGTATCGCTGGTGTAACATAAGATTGAGTAAGTCTTTATAATAATGTATCACTGGTGTTACTAGAAACGGTTAAAGTATTAAGAGCATATCTTGGACCACTAAAAGCAGTAGTTGAGAAATTGTCTTCACAATTATTTCAGCAAAGTTGTAAAATAATATTTACAGTAAAGTGAAATGTTAGTATTGACCTATCTAACTTTTCATTATTATTAATATACCTAACTTTAGGGTATCCATTATACGGATACCCTATTAAAATTGACATGCATAGGCTAATCCGTCGTCGTCGTCGTCTCGCGTTCACAATTTAGGTGAAGGTAAATGTTAGTCTTTTATTTTTGATTTCACAGGGGTTTTTTTTATTGAACAAAGTTTATAGATAATGAGCTAAATAATAACTTTGTTTAAATAAAAAATCTATATATTATATTCTTCAAAAAATGACGTTTTATAGCTCAAATTAACTTTAAAAATATTTCACTATTTTTTATAAGAGGTGAAGAGAAATGTTGATATTTTTTTAAATTTACAATTTTTTCTTGAATAATAACTTTGCTTAAAAATAAACAAGTTTCTATAGATTTTTCCCTTAAAAATGATGGGTTTAATGAACTTAAAATATTTAACCATTTTTATAAGAGGTGAAGACAAATGTTAAAGTTTTTTTATTTTACATTTGTTTTAAGTTCAATTAATCTGTAGTCGTTGGTTGTTTTTAAAAACCACCTCAAATAACCTGCGACAGTTTATCGTCATTGAATCATCATTTCTCCCCTTGGTTCCACATTGTCATGTGTGGATGATGTACCTTTTTACAGCTGGTTGATCCCGATCGCATTTTAGTGTCGAGGTTGTAAATCAGCAATCCTGTCCGTACAAGCTGTTTAGAAGCCATTTGTTGGTTTATATGACCTGTCGACAAATCAAGTTAACTTGATGGATGTATAATCTTTGGCATCTTGATGAATGTATTAAATTTTGTTGTTAGATTTATCTTGCTGTCCAGCAATTCCATTTTTACCGTTTCTATATCATAATTAAATTTCGATAATCTTTACCAAGCCCAAATTGTAGATTAGAATTTGTTTCTTCAATTGCACGTGTGCTTGTGCGTATATCCGTATTTCAAGTACATTGAAATCATTTGGTTAAATTTTATGAGTAAGATAGTCAAAATTTACCCCATCAAATTGACTAATTGTTTTAACAGTGCACACTTTTATTTTGATTCAATCAACTTTCTTGTGATTCAATCAAAATCGTATCCTATACGATTTTGATTGAATCACAATACATTTGATTGAATAAAAAAAATGTGTGCTATTAAGAAAGGTTAGTCAATTTGATGATATCAATCTTGACTAACCTAGACAAAAAAGTTAGTCAACTGTTTTCATTGTAGTTTGATAACGTCCACTACCGTACGTCGTCGTAAGCTATTTATTTCATGTCTATGTATGATAAAGTACGCTCTAATTAGCAGTGTGACATTCATAAGCCTTGTTTGATAATTTAGGCCTAATTGTATTATGATGGCAGTCGTATTAATTGAATTGATTTCACGGTTTGTTTGTTTCATATTGACATGACTCGTACCTTGTGTACGCATTAGTTCTATTATCATAAATGTTAAATAGATAGAAAAACAAGGCAATAGTACTATCACTCGATGCATGGATCTACAATAGCACAAGTGAGGTGATCTTTGTTTTTTATTTGGGTTACTTCACTTGTGCTATTGTCGATCCGTTAATAAGCGTCCTAAACTGAGAAACCATTTCAAGTTATTCATTGTTTTAGTTAAACAGGACTTCTATTTCTTGAGCAATAGTACAATAGATTTAAAATATGAAATTAAAATTATGAATACAAAATCGTTTTAATCTGTAAATGTGTGAAGATGGTATATTTCAGAAGATTCTTATGCTTAAGGGTGGTTTTTACTTTTTAGATTGTTTATGGTTAAATGGATTGATGCTAGCACAAGTGAGGTAACCCACATTCAAATAATATAGAGCTTACCTCACTAGTGCTATTCGTCAAAGAAATAAAAGTCCTGAACAACTGAAAAATGATTAAAATTATATTTAATTTATTCAGTCAGCTTTATAAATGGATAGACAATAACATAAGAGAGGTTGATCTCTGATTTAAATGTGGGTTACCTCACTTGTGCTATTGTTGATGGAAATAAAACATATATGCCTATTTCAATTGTTTTTCAATGTCTTACAACAATCAACGTAATTTGCACAATGTTTTAAATGGGAAGACTCGTTTCTTGGGCGAAGTCTTCACATCACAACTACAATTCCATTTTATTTCACATTTCAACTAAAGTTCATCAGTTAAGCTTAGTTAAGTTACGTTCTCGACCAACCTTTTTATATTTTGAACTAACTTTTAAAAGTTAAAATCGTATCACTATTGTAATATCGTATCGTGACGGGTTAAAACACATCATATTTCGATTAAAAACTGTTTTTGTGTTAACATTTACAATTATAGATAAATATATAAAACAACAATTTTAACCGAAATACGATGGGTTTTAAATTTCAAAAAGTCGATTCAAAATAAAAAAAAGCTTGTTCAAGAACGCAACTTATGAACTGTGTGTGATGTTGTTAAAACATTAGGTGTGGTGAAAACGTGCTTATTACATATACAGAATAAAGTTATTTTTAATGATAATTCAAATGTAATTTTGCCATCGGTACAATAACATGGCCTAAGTTACAGGGTTAAATCGATGATGTAATTTCACCATAAAAGGAAACTTGAAAGAATAAAAAATTATAAATAAACATGTGTATTTTTTTGCTAAATCCTTGTGGATACCTGTTTAGTATGCGAGATATACATATATCGACAAAAGAACAAGTGAGGTAAGCTTTGTTATTTGAATATGGGTTACCTCACTTGTGCTATTGTCAATCCATGTATTCTTAAACTTGGGGAGACATGATACCCTTTTTGTATGTTATGTGTATGACAATGTACTTATCTTGTTTTGCCAGTCTTTCATGTAATGGATCGAAGTATAAGCCTGTTATGAATATAACTTAAACTTACGAACATTCAAGTACAATTTTACAAATTTATTAACATCGTTCATGAAATATGAAGTTTTGAAAAAAATTCCAACATGCATGTGAAGTGTAATAAGGATACTACAGTTGAAATATGACTTCAATAGTATGTATTAATGGAGAAAACTATAAACAATTGTCTATATTAATTGTTTGTGTATGAAAATTCCAAATTAAATTTGTATTTCTTATTGGAAAAGACGTAACAGTTATACAGTATATCTGTGGCTTATAATATAATAATTAAAATATGTAATGTGTGGTATTGTTGAACAATTGAAGGACTGAGAAGCAAAACAGCTCAATTCCAATGAGTTCATGTTACACTTGGCATCGTTTGCCTCTCAGCCTTTCAATTATTGTTTCATGTAGTGCCCTTAGCCCGTTCAATCATGAATGTGTATGAATCGACAATAACACAAGTGAGGTAATCCCTATGCTGTTTGAATGTGGGTTGCCTCATTTGTGCTATTATTGATTCATATTACTATTAGGGTTAAACTACATTGTAATGTATATTGTAAATAACCTTTATTAGCCAATGTTTGTGTAAAAAGAATTTCTTTCATGACGATACAATTCTTTTGTAAATTAATTGTAAATATTGGCTTACTCGCGTTACATTTCTTTGTCCTATTTGTTATACGTTAGTCCAATGTAATTGTAATGATAAGTCTTATCTTTGTATTCTTATCTTTTCTATGCGATAATAATTCAGCTGAGATGCTCCATTGTTTTGCCAATTAACCCTTTATAGACGGACGTATTTTTCTAAAGAATAAAATAAATTAACATCTGCGTTGAAAATAGCACTTTAGTGTGTTATGAATTGCTCATTATATTAATTTTGTGATGAACTAATAGTTTCACAACCTATATAATTGTTTAATACGATTGTATACGATAATGAACAATTATAATATACGATTGCATATGACATTACATAATAATGGATTTTATACGACATTGCACAATAATCGTGTATGATTATAATATACGATTGCATACGATATTACATAATAATGGATTTTATACGACATTGCACAATAATCATGTACGATTACAACTTTCAAATGAATAAACAACCGTAATAATAATAGATGTTGAAGCTAATAACATAGTTTGAACGGGGTTAACAATTATTTTGGGTGAATGTAATGCGAGAAGAAAGAACGTCTGTTGGCCAGGTGTTTGATAACCCTTTCATTGATTAATCCATCATTAATTAAATTTTGGGTACGTTAAAGAGTGAACTATTCCGTAGGACAGCTTGGTTACTATGGAATGGGATTGTATGATTGGTGAAATGAAGTGGTAATTATATAAAGAAAGAGAATCCTTGCGTTCAAAAGCCGCTAAACATTTAGCTAATTGAGCAAAAGTAACTAAATTTTCAGCTAATTTAGCAAGAGTAGCTAAACTTTAGCTAATTTTGCTAAAGCTAGCCGAATGCAACGATCGTACTTTTTGGATCAAACTTTTCGTATGAGTTTGTACTTGAAGAACGTCGTCCTTTCATTTGGCTAACAATCTAGCCTCTATTGAATGCATGCTTTTTTAGGCTGACAGTTTAGTGCCGATTGATCGCATGCATTTTTTTAGTACAAGAAAAAATATTTGAGAAAATTATGGTCATGCAGAGGCTGCGGGCATAAATATGAACTCTGAACCCTTTGTGTAGCATATTGAACTGTACAATATGTTCACATTTATGCCCGCATATTCAAAATTAAATTTCACTTTGATTGTGATTTGGCCTTAAAAATATTATTAGATCTTGGTTATTAATAAACTTGTGCATGATTAAGTAATTTTGTAACCTCAAATTGTGCTTATCATTTGTCAATTCGAAATCTATAATGAATGCATGTATGTACATTTATATATATGTGTATGTATATACATATATATATATATATATATATATATATGTGTATGTATATACATATATATACTGTACACGTATGCATGTCTACTGACACCGATGAATGAATAGTATTATAATTAGTATACCCAATATAAAAGAGCATACAACTCACCGCAAATATTATTATAAACATTAGTTATGCAAGTTTGAAATCACAGAAATGTTCCACTACATAAACCTGACGAATTAACATAGGAAACGGAAAAACGTCATGACCATTGAATCCAACCAGCGGAAAAACGACCCAAGGTGTGCCATGAGAAGACACTGATGACTCACACAAACGGAGAGTGGACACCTACTTTGTACCCCCTTCTTATTTTTATCCCCCAATCTTCCCTCTCCCCCCTCATGTCACCCAGTATGGCAACCCTCGCCAAAAATCTTCGAACAAACCAACGCTCGTTGATGGTATTGTTATTATTATTGTTAATATTGTTATTATTATTGTCATTGTTATTGTCATTGTTAATATTGTTATTATAATTGTCACTATTCTTATTATTATTGTTAATATTGTTATTATTATTGTCATTGTTAATATTGTTATTATTATTGTCACTATTCTTATTATTATTACGAGTGTTGTTATTATGATTATGACTGATTAGTACGATAGCTGTTATCTATAGTTGATAGTGGATTGTTTAACTATAATTAAAAATGAACTATAAGATTGTGTGAGTTGTATGTATGGGTCATTATTTAAACTTGAGTTTAATGTGTAATTTGGGATTATATTAGCTGTACAATATCAATGTAATACCCGACTTTTTTTCTCTGAAATGAATCATCTAGATTTTATGTTCTTGATTTAGGCACGTTGGAATTACCTCATTTTCACGTTTCTTCTCTTGCTATCATCGTTAGGTGTAGGTTAAATGAAAGACCTTTTGTGACATAGATCATTACCTTTAAAGGAATATGGTGCATCTACTGTTTACGAGATAATGTGTATACGTTTTACTACGAAAATCAATATTGGTAACTTTTTGTAGAGAGATGTGTGTATGTATTTATATTGAATATACAGTTTTAATAACAACAAAACATCTTCAGTTTTCCATCTCTAATTATAATCTGTTCACTCCAATCTCTCGCAAGAAAATAATTCGCCATAATTGATACTTGAAATAAATTGCAAATTTTTTCCTCTAATCATGGTGACCTCCGACCCTCGATTAAGAAATTGTCTGCATCAATGACGCTTCTTCGGTCTCTTTCATTCCCAGTTTTTTGCCGGAGATGTTTAAAAAATCTTGAGAATCTGTAAGCTGCTTAATTCTATTGACCCTATCCATGCTGTAGATGAATGATCTTCTTACCTCAAGATCTGGTAATTGCTTCTCTTTTGCATGACAATGTTCCTAAATGATCGCCAATCCAAGCCATCATTGAATAGCATAACGATTCGATACCAAGCTATTCAATTTGATGGTATCAATTTACATTCACTCGCCCACAGTTGTAATGTCCAGTCACAACGGTGCTTGTGAACAAAAACAATTACGTGCTTTCAGTTTTCTTGGTTATCAATAGCATAAAAACATCTCAAATAGTTATTCGTTGTTAACAAAAGGAGTATAGCTTTTATTGTACATTTTAGTAAGATTTTTTGCTTCTTACACCATATTTAGAAAGTGTTTTCACGATTATCATAATCCTTGATCTTCATTTATCCCGTTTGCTATGTTTTTCTTGTGTTCTTACCCTATTAATCCGCTAGGCTAACGTTCTACCAACCCAACAGGGATAGGTTTCGATGTTAATTTTAATCTATTTTAATACGTATAGCACCAAATAGAAATTCATTTATGGGTGACCCTCAATAAGCGAGGGTCACTTATTGATCAAAGGATATGCAATTTTGCGTAAGCACTGTATCATATTTTTTAGACATTTTTCTTATGGTCTAAATTTTTACAAACATTTCGTACGCTGAAAACACTTGAATAACTTTCTATGTCTAAGATAGTTAACATTGACTAACCTTTGTTAACAGAGTACACTTTTGTGGGTTGAATCAATTTTCTTGTAAATCAATCGCAAGAAAGTTGATTGAATTAACAAAAAGTGGGCACTGTTAACAAAGGTTATTAAATGTTAACTATATTAGACATACAAAGTTGGTCAAGTGTTTGTGTTTACGATTAGTGTTTTACGATATCATACGCGATTGTATTAAACTCTTATACGTTTCAATACATTAACTGTTGTATTGTAAGAATTAAAATATCTGTTGAATATATAAGTGAGTTTTCTTATAACCATATAATTCAGATGTAATTATCATTGTTGAAATTTATCTCGAGGTCCTCTGAGTTCGACGTAATAATATGGCATAATGGGACATTAGCACAAGTGAGGTAAGCTTCTGTTATTCCAATGTGGGTTACCTCGCTTGCGCTATTGTTGATCCATATAATAAGTTTTATGTGTTGTAGTAAATTTCAATAGTTTTTCATGGGTTAAAAGGTCAATTATGACATCCCATTTGCTGTTATGCTTTGGCTTATTACCTACAACAAGCGCACGGTGGTAAACCTTTATTAACGATTCAACGCTTCAACTATTTGATGACATAAAACCTTAAATCCATTAAAGTTAACCCTTATTAAATATTACTTTGATGATAGCTAACCCATGAACGTTTGGATATTTAATAACACTAGGATTAAAGTATATGGAAATTAGGGTTCAAAACCACCTTTATTTTGAACCAAAATTTCATCCCAATAAATGTGGAAGGGTTCACATAAAGTCTAGAGTTATAACATTGAATAATAATAGTCTTCAATGTTAACTTTAATGTATTGTAGTCCTCACGACAATAGTAGACCGCGCATCAATGCGTGAGCTACTCTGCGCTAAAATGATCTCACTGGTGACCTTGAAAATCCAAGTCTTTTGTTCCTGCAACCAGACTGAATTAATCACTAGATCCGGTTTCCAGCGTCTTTGACCCATCGCAGATGGTTTGTTTCCAACGTATTTGATCCATCGCAGATGGTTTGTCACAACATCCGGTTGCCAGAGACTTTGGCCCATAGCAGATTGTTTGTCACCTCGACTTTCTCGTTGCACTATGCGAGCAAATATTGTTGCCTTGATGATCAGAATATATTAGAGTGTTTATTCAAACATTATGTTTGCATTAATTGGATCGACAATAGTACAAGTGAGGCAATGCACATTAAAATAAAACAGAGCTTACGAGTGTTAATGTTAATCAAATTTTAATCACAAGACTCTTATGCTTATTCTTCCATATCTGGTGGTCGAAATTATAAATGGATTTCAATGCAACTTCAATGTGTTTTAGTCCTTACAACCACAAGTATTTAGACACTGACTTACGTTTTCATGAATTATAAATCATTAGGTTTCATTTTCATGAACTAAAATCATTAGGTTTCGTTTTCATGAACTACAAATTATTAGGTTTCGTTTTCATCAACTACATATCATTAGGTTTCGTTTTCATGAACTACACATCATTAGGTTTCATGAACTACAAATTATTAAGTTTCATGAACTACAAATCATTAGGTCTCGTTTTCACTTCTAGTTTTTTGAGAAGGCATTGTCCAGGTGTTTGTGAGTGAAGCATATGACGTCGACGTTTTCATTTAATCTTATCTGCAGAAAAATTTGAAGTTGTAAACCCATTGTTGGTGATGCCAATTCTGTTGAAAATTAATAAAGGCCATTTTCAGTACCACCACAATGTGTTCTAATCGTTATAGCAATGATCAATCATATGTTGAAGTGTAGATCTGTTATAATACAATCAAATCTTTTGATTAGATTAGAAAATGTTTAATCTTCAGTTACTGCTTGTCTGTTTTTAAGTAAGACATTTTTTCTGTTTTTAGTGAGAGTAATTCTGTTGTGAAAGTCGAAGTTTTTTTTTGAACACTCATCCAAAATGAAGAAAATTGTTCGCAATCTCGAGGACAGGAGGAGCTACTTCGAGAGGGCCTTCCATCGCTCCTCCTCCACTTCAATAGCTTCTCAGAAAATAGTTTCTTCCCTCGCATCTGAAGCCGTTGAAGAAATCGCCCAACGAGGCAGAGGCTTATCCAGGAACAGGTTCACCCTTTCCCAGAGAGACGCCAGAGCGCGGTCATTTTCTGTGGGGAAAGGTGCCAGTACAGCGCCGTTGCGGAAGGACGACGACTTGTCAAAGGGGAAGAAAGAGGAGGTAAGCTGGTGCCTGGTAGCATACATCGGCACAGAGGACCAAGGGTTCGGTGTAACCTTGGGTCGTAATGTTTTGATGGTCGAATGGGTGGTTTTCATTGTATAATCTAGTGGAAATTTATATGAAGACGGAACTTTTGTTCTCAGCTGTCCAGCGTTCAATTTTTATACTGTTACATAAACAATGTGAATCTTTGTCGAACTTCCTTGAAACGTTTTCCATGTATTTCGAGTTTGCTGGTTCCATTTATTTAACATTTGTATGTGTAGTATAACAATATTCGAATTACACGTATGAAGTGTTTAATAAAGTGTATAATGAACCGTCTTTAGGTCCATTTCTTACAGTATGCAATTTTAAGTTGAATGTTCACATTAATATTCAATATTGGGTTTCTTCAATTAACTTAGTTAACTAAGTTATAGATATAGTTTTGCCGAACTTTAATATAAAAAAGTTTAGTTTTTGAAATCACGTAGTTATTTATCAGAAAATATACCATATGTTGAATTCAGGTTATTTAACAATTACGTTGGAGTAAGGCCCAAAAAATGCATTACGTATGGTGACAAAATACGTCTTTTGAATATAAATTCAAATTTATTCCCAAAATTAATTAAAATTACACTTACAATTAATCTGTTGGTATAGGTAAAATAATTTTAGTGTTTACCATGTTTGGATCATAACACTTCGAAGGTATTCATTCACCCAGTCCTTCATCATTGCTATTTGGTAAGCTTTTGAGAACAAATCTTCCCATTTTGTCTTAACCCTTTAAGGTCTATTGAGAATTACAAGTGACTGTTAATAAATGGATCAACAATAGCATAAGTGAGGCAAGCCCTGTTATCTTTAATGTGGGTTGCCTCACTTGTGATATTGTGAATCCGAATAAGATGTTTTCATTACAAACTGTATTATATTGCATACATTACGGGATTAATTACTGCGGAGTTAAAGGGTTAGTGACACGCATGACATGGCACCTGTCCAATAAGGGATTACCCTTGTTGAATAGCCATGTTGGATTTTCTTTCTTCGGTCGAGGTAACCTATTAGGGATCACCCTTATTGAATAGTCATGTTGAGTTTTCCTTCTTTGGCTGAAGTTACCTATTAGGACAATGGTGCTTCATACGTGGGTTTGGTGATCATAATCCTGTAACCTTTGGAGGTCAATACTGATAGGTTGTTGTTGTCGTCCACAAACTCTTTTAACCAACCAATCTTCACGCTTAATGATAATTTTTTTCTAAACAAAATTTAGTCTCTTTATAAATAAATTTGATGTGTTTTGTCTTTTCATATTTTCAATAATTTACTAAACTCTACCATGCATAATCATGAATTCTTATGAACGGCATCAAAGGAAAGCAAAACTTTCCTTTGAATTAAAATATTCGAAGGAAACAAAGAATATGAACTCGGTCCACGTGCGACGGATGTTCTTAATTTGCAATTATTTGTGATTAAACCTCCAACGCCTGTCTAATTATTGCACCTAAGGGCGGAAATACATTGATATCAGCATCGGAAATGACCCTTAGTGCCTGTAGAAAATTTTTCCTTTTATACATTAAATATTTCCCTTCGTCTTGATGCGGTTGATGAAGTAAAGGAATATTTCTCGCCGTTTATTTTTTAGTCTCCTTCGTAAATGGGTTTCATTATGCCATGATTTTTGATCGTGAAGCATGACCAACTATTATCATGAGGTCTAAAATACATTACATTTGTGTTAAAATAATTTTTATGGTATGTGACAAAATACACTGTGCGTTAAGGGTTGGAGAAAACTCGACACACACACACACACACGCACACGCACGCGCGCGCGCGCGCGCACACGAACACGCACACGCACACGAACGCACGCACGTTTTATCTTTCTAGCGTTCTGTCTTTTTCGACATCTATTCATATCGAGTGTGAAAATATTTTTGCATGAACTAACGCCATTACACCATCAATAATTTAGCGGAATTATTTTCTTATTTAGGAGTTCACTATTACTTCCCTGAATATTTCAGTATCGTGGCACAAGGGCTGGTTTCGACGACCAGTGTTCTTTACCGGCAATGGTGATGCTGAATAACCTATACTAGCAACGCTGCAAAAATAAATACGATTTAGCATTGAAAGTACATTGTACGTTACAATGAAATAGATCATCGCATCCACGTTATGATGGCAATGCCAAGCGAGGAAAAGACGAGTGAAGATGACACCGAGCGATCGAAAGGAAGTTTATTTTTAGGCGCCAAAGGAAATGACTGCGAAGGAAGCGACATCTGGTGGTGGAAAAAATAAATAAACCGTTTCTCGTTCTGTTCCTCGGTCTTGGTTGAATTAATCCTGCAACACCTGAACAATAATTGTCGTAAGGTCTGCAATACAATACAATTTGCATTGGAAATAAGCCTTGGTTAATGTCACTGATTCGTTCCGATGGGGGTTGAATGGTAAACCTAATCAACAATAGCACAAGTGAGGTAACCCACATTAAAATAACATAGCTTACCTCACTTATGCTATTGTCGATATATATAACAAAGGTTGTTTTCATTGGTAATTTCATTATATTTGCTATGCTTTATCAGGAGTTAATCCTTTATTACATACTGTCTATGGACCCACGCGTCATCGACCAAACATTTTTGGTTTAAATCACAATAACACAATATTATACGATTTTTATTGCATCAACTTTTCTTGATTCAATACAAATTCTATAGCATTGTGTCAATTAAAATACATTAACGTTTTAATTGAAAATACATGATTATATTTGGATTTTCTGTGTTTTATATATGGTCAAACTGGTCACATACATTAGGGTTGTTTCCAATGTTGTCTTTGTTGTATTTTAGCTCTTAGAACAATACTAATAATGAGACTATCCCTTATGGCCCCAGTGTTTAATCTGGCAGTTTTTTTCCAGGGCGCACATTTGAAAATTTCAGGAACTTTTCTAAATCCGGGAGTGGAGATTTGAAGTTGTCAGGCACTCAAACTTCATATGAACGAACTATAACAATTTGGACGAACTAAATCATAAACAGAAACGGATCCTAATTTAAGGTTACATGTATTAAAATAGAAAACTCAGGAACGCAAATTTTATAGAGCAAGTTTTCCAGGAGCGCAACACAACAAGGCGTTTTTTCAATACTAATGCCAATGTACATCATTCCTTATGGCAATAGTTTTTTGTTGAGCTTGCATAGCAACGCTCGACATAGGCGTAGCAATTGCGATGTCGTCGTCGTTGTCGGCGTTAGACAATAACTTTAATGCTTATATATCAACTATACCATTAAAATGTTTTTCATATAGGCTTGAATATTGGTTTTAATATATTACGAGATTTTTATTTGATTTTATTACTTTTTATCATTTTGTTTTCTTTATTTTAGTTTGATTTATGGATCAATAGATTGGAAATGAAGAATACATTAATAGTCCCTAAGGCGATTTTTTGATTAAATGATGTTTTCTCACTTTGTAATACCATTTTTGATTGATATTTGTGGAGATAGAATTTTGTTTATACATTTTTTTCATTTTTGGTTTCAGTTATGCATCAATGGATTGGAAATGAAGTATACATAAATAGTCTCTAAAGTAATTCTTTGATTAAGTTTTAATGAATGGTCGCGAGACATTTGAACAGTTCGGTTCGTGGATTACTAGTTAGACGTTGAATAATAATAATTACAGCTTTTATATAGTGCCGACACTATTTAATAATCTTCAGCGCTTCACATAGGCCTTATTACTATTACCCACATCAAGTGATGTGTACCCTAAGGATATGCAGCCGACAT
>JARUHE010325461.1:0-11178 GCA_031471125.1 Archaeomysis grebnitzkii | reverse complement strand
AGAAGGACTGAAACTCGGTTCTTTCATTTGAATATTATGAGATGTTCAAAATTGTTTTATTTGCTCTAAAATAAAAAAATAAAAAAATTCAAATAAAGATTTTTTATTAGACTACCGCTGTGAGTTTTTTTTTAAATTTGAATAATTTGAGTAGGCCATAACCATCAAAAACATTTTTATTGTGTTCAAGTGATCGTGAGAATGCACCTTGATATGGATCGGCAATAGTACAAGTGAGGTAAGCTTTATGTAGTTTGAATGTGTTGCCTCAATTGTGCTATTGTGGACCCATGCAAGATGTTAAAACTCGCTTTACAGCTATGGAATGAGTTGTTCAAAATAAATACAAATGTAAGAATTGTTTTACAAAAATGCATGTGAAGCTTATGCATCATAACGTTATTTCAAAAGCAGCGTACCCAAAAATAAATTATTATATCGTCGTTTGTATATTTCTGAAAATGATTAAAGAAACAGAATCGGTTTTTTGTATTCATAAATTAAAATATTTATTTTATAGTTCTAATTTTAAGCAATTGTTTGGGACGCTGTAAATTCATTGTATTTGATATAGATCAGTGTTTACACTTTATCAAACACTGTTGGAATTTTGGTACTCTAATATAAAAATATTCGCCAAGAGATATAGTTTATGCTCTGTAAAAGGACAAATAATTATAAATATGTATGGCTTTTATATAGCGGGTCTTATCGAACTTAATCGATCTCTACCACGCTTCACATATCAACTTTAATGCTACTACCCACACCAAGCGCTGTGTACCCCAAGAATATGCAGTAAACATATAGCGCGTCCTCCAAGCCGGGATAAGTTTAGCATATGAGATTTTAATGGAATAAAACCACGTTCAAATCTCAATGAATAGCCTTAGAGCGGACTGGAACCGGCACCAATGAGATTTGTTTATGCATCATTGATCTCTAGGCAGCGTTCATATCCATCCAGCCAATAATAATAAAGCAGATAAGTAATTATATTATGAGTTATATTAAAATTATTTCTAGTTTAATTCCACTTATAATTGTAAGGCCTGTAATGAAATCTAAATCTTAAACCACTGTCACCTAACATATAGTTTATACAAAGGCTAAATTACTACATTAAGACTCCTGAAACGTAGACCGAAATGTTGTATACGTTATAGGAAGAATCTCCGTTACACCTGCCTTAGTGTCACGTTTTCTTTGTATACATAGAAACTATGTGGACGTTAAGGATTTCTCCGTCTCATGATACTACGTTTTAGGAACTGTCAACATTTTATTATTCTACGTTGCAGGAGTTTTATTGTATAGAATTTGCGGTGAAAACAATTATTCCTGCCTGAAACGTATCTTGACCATCGTCAGCAAAATAAGACGTCTTGTTTCAAATAGAAAAACAAGAATAATTAAATGATTTATTTGACGAAAGTAAAAAATATTGAAAAGAAAATAACAAATGTTAAAACTAGCTCGTATGGAAGTCAACTCTATCGTGCGCATGCGCAGTTAGGAACCGGAAGTTGGCTGGGTAGATGAGACAACAGGTGGAAAAAGCAGGAGATGGTGTAACCAAGGGTCATTCATTGAGGAAAATTAATGAATGGACTCACCACTACCTATGTGCAGTTTAAGTCTTAAGAACTAGATTAAGTTGAAATTTCAATGAGAATAAACAGTATTGTGTTGTACGGATTCATAAAATTTTTAAATGCAAACTATATTATTATTAAAATATAGCTTATAGGTGAATATATTAATCAATTTTAAGCTTAAAGGTTTGAAGTAAATTGAAATATAATGTCTCTACATGAAAAATAGACATTGTTTATCAATAAATTTCACATAAGTTACTATAAATTCTAGAAAATCATAATGAATTATAAATAATACAAAATCTTTTAAACAATGAAATCGGAAGTCATTTTATGGCAATAATAATAACAATAACGCTACTAATACATGCCTAGACATTCATAAGTCTGGCACTGAAACGAATGTGGGAGAGAAAAAAAGCGCGAATGTTTATATTATAATTAGGGTACTATGTACGATGTACTGGGGAGAGGGGGGATTTTAAGGGGGGTTAACAGCTTGAGAAAGATATCCCCCAATTTTTATACATTAGAGAATTAATAATAGTGTCGATCGTATTAATATTAAAAATAATTATTACTGTTATTGTTTTTTGTTGCTATTATAACCTGTTTTATTGTTATTATCATTATTATTAACTATGTTTTACTTTTAGTATTACTATTTATAAAAACATTATTGTTTCTTTCATGATTATTATCATTTTTATTATTGCTATTGTCATTGCTAGTGTTATTGCTGTTTCTAATAAGTTTTTATTGTGAATTGCAAGTGAAGCGAAACATTCACTATACTGCCACCTATTTCGTTGTTGTCGTTGTCGTTTTTGTCATCGTTGTTGTTGTTGTTGTTTTTGTCGTTATAGTTGCTATCGTTATTTGTGTCGTTGTTGTTGTTTTTGTAGAGGTGTTCTTCAATGTAAGTTGAACGGCAAATAAAAGACTGTTAACAATGTCCGTGAATATCTAATCCATGTTTTACTTATTTATGATATAGATTTTGTTCTAGTTTAATTGGGAAGACCTACAAAATATTTTTTGACTCGTATATGTATCAACAAAATCACAAGTGAGGCAGCCTACGTTCAAATAGCATTAATCCTACCTCTGTGGTGCTATTGTTGATACATATGTAGGCTTAAGTTCTCTTCTCGTATCAAAATCGAACCCATAATTAATCACAAAATAAGTTAAAATGTTCAAACTATGGTTTCGATTCACTATACAACTATTTTTTTACTGTTGTCTGTGTTGTTTTTTTGTTGTAGAACAAATATTAAGATTAAAAATTTCCAAATCTTGAATTTCTAAAATCTTCTTTTTGGCAAAATTTTCTGGATGCAATTTTTTTTCGGATCCACTAATTTTTGGAATGTTGGGTTTGGTGCAACCCCTTTTTGGTGTTGTTGTTGTTGTTACAGTTGACGATTTTTTAAGAGGGGACAAACGAGGGTAAAGATAAGAACACAGCCGGTGTGAGGGGAGAGGTACACCGGATACGCTCTCATATTTAGATCAAAAATAGCACAAGTGAGGTAATCCACATTTAAATAACATAGAGGTTACCGCACTTGTGCTATTGTAGGTCCATTCATGGTAACGAAACCAACAAATCATCATTATTGTGATACCATAACGTAATTATAGCTGCGTTATCGACCAAACTTGATTTGAAATCAACTTTTCCTGATTTAAATCACTATGGCACAATGTTATAAGATTTTCATTGAATCAACATTTCTTGATTTAAATCACAATGACACAATCTTGTATGATTTTTATTGAATCAAATTTTCTTGATTCAATGAATGTCGTATAGCATTGTGTAAATATTATTTAAAACCAGAAGATGTATGGTACGGTAAATACTAAATACTATATTTTGGTACGGTACCATGAATATGGTAAATACTAAATACCATATTTTGGTACGGTACTGTCGCTGCTTTCGAGGCGTAAACTTCATTATCCAGGGCTAGGACCTTTCCAAGCCGTGATGGGAAAGTGGAGTCTGAAGGTCTACTTTTAGAAATACGAAGCCTACTCCGAGTTCGAGGAAGCTCCATACATTGGATAAATAATCTCGGGGTACATATCACTTGCTGTGGGTAATGCCGATACGATTTAAATAAGTGAAGCGTTCAAGAGTGTGGTCGATTTGAAAGCAAAAATATTGAATAAACAAACAAAAAATATTACAAAATCGAGGTAAATATTTGTAAAAAAAACACGGTTTAGATTTTAAAAGTTTTGCGGGCATAAATGAATCAACAATAGCACAAGTGAGGCAACCCACATTCATATATCAAAGAGCTTGCCTCAGTTGTGATATTGTCGATCCAAATGTCTTTTTTTGACCTAAAAAAGCAGAAGGAATCAAACGCGATCATTTATTTTTTGACCAAAGATTAAGTTTAATATTTTTGAAACTTATGATTTAAATGTTAATAAGGTGAACAGTGAAAGTACTTGACTAACTTTTATGTCTAAGAAAGTCAACATGACTAACTTTTATGTCTAAGAAAGTCAAAATTGACATCAATTTGATTAAAATTTGTTAACTGTGCATATTTTTTTATTCATTTAATCAACTTTCCTGTGATTCAAGTGTGCAATGTTAGAAAACGCTAGTCAATTTTATGATGTCAATTTTGAATATCCTAAACATATAAGCTAGTCAACTGTTTTCAGTGTAACTATTATGGCAACATTTTACAATATATGCAAGAAAATTAAAAGTAATAATGATTTTGATTTATAAGAAATGTTAACATAAAAGTTATATAAAAAAAGTATATAAGTTGCAGTAAACAACTATAGCAGTAAGAAAGAACAATAAAAAATGTAAATAACATTAAATATTAAAATATTGTAACAATAACAATACAAATAGTAACATTAAAACACAAAATAATCAAAAACAAAAATAATATTGAAACACAAACAATAATAATAACAAAAACAAAAATACAAAATGAAACGAAATATTAATAGTAACAGACAAAACTAAAAATGAAACAATAACAATAATAACAAAATATAAAATTAAATAAAAAATTAAACAAAAAATCAATAATAACAATAACAAAAACAAAAATTAAATAAAAACAACAATAATAACAAAAATTAAAATTAAAATTAAAACAAAACAAAAAAGCAATAATAAGAAAAACGAAAAAAAAACAAAAAAAAAACAATAATAATAACAAAAACAAAAACAAAAATAAAAATGAAATAAAAACAACAATGATAACAAAAACAAAAATAAAAATGAAACAAAAACAACAATAATAACAAAAGCAAAATAAAAATGAAACAAAAACAACAATAATAACAAAAACAAAAATACAAATGAAACAAAAACAACAGTAATAACAAAAACAAAAACAACAATAATAACAAAAACAAAAATGAAACAAACACAACAATAACAACAAAAACAAAAACAAAAATGAAACAAAAACAACAATAACAACAAAAACAAAAACAAAAACGAAACAATAATAATAACAAAAATAAAAATGAAACAAAAAACAACAATAATAGCAAAAATAAAAATAAAATCAAAAATTAAACAAAACAACAATAACAACAAAAATAAAATAGAAAATAAGACAAAAACAACAATAATAACAAAAACAAAAATAAAAACGAAACAAAAACAATAATAATAACAAAAATAAAAATGAAACAAAAACAACAATAACAACAAAAACAAAAATAAAATTGAAACAAAAACAACAATAATAACAAAACAAAATAAAAATGAAACAAAAACAACAATAATAACAAAAAAAAAAAAATATGAAACAAAAACAACAATAATAACAGAAACAAACATAAAAATGAAACAAAAACAAAAATAACAACAAAAACAAAAATAAAAACGAAACAAAAACAATAATAATAACAAAAATAAAAATGAAACAAAACAATAATAATAACCAAAACAAAAATAAAAATGAAACAAAAACCCCAATAACAACAAAAACAAAAAAATTAAACAAAAATAACAATAATAACAAAAACAAAAATGAAACAAAAACAACAACAACAACAAAAACAAAAATAAAAATGAAACAACAACAATAATAACAAAAAACAAAAAAATGGAACCAAACAACAAAATAAAAAAAAATAAAAATGAAACAAAAACAACAACAAAAACAACAATAACAATAATAACAAAAACAACAACAAAAACAACAATAACAATAATAACAAAAACAAAAACAACAACAACAGATAAAACGAAGTCCATAATAAATCAACAACAACCCAATAATTAACAACAAAGGTCATTTCCAATAGAACTTTAATGTATTTTCGACCTCATGGCAAATAGTTGTCATGCATTAAAAAATTCAATAAATTCAAAAACATGAAAATTGTTCATGAAAGAAATCGATTGTTTGGATTATTTGATCAGCTGTTCTTTGGCCGAAACCGATCGACAGATTTACGTTACATAGGCACTCGTTTTTAATTATTATTATTATTGATATTTTGTATTATTCATTAGTATTGATATTATTCATTTATTATTCGTTATTTATTATTTATAAAATTATACATTTATTATTCATCTATTATTAAATATTTATTATTTATAACATTATACATTTATTATTCATTTATTATTCAGTATTTATTATTTATAACATTATACATTTATTATTCATTTATTATTCAATATTTACTATTTATAACATTATACATTTATTATTCATTCTTTATTATTTATAAAAAATATTCATTTATTATTTGTTATTTGTTATTTGTTATTTATAACATAATTCTTTCAATATTCATTATTTATTATTTATAAGATTACTCACCTTTTATTCATTATTATTAACATTATTCATTATTCATTTGTTATTTATTATTTTTAACAGTATTCATTATTCATTTATTGTTCATTATTATTAATTTTATTCGTTTATTATTCATTATTTTTAACATTACTCATTTATTGTTTTTAACATTACATAAACGTCAAATGTTCTTTTATGATAATTTATCATTGTTTATTAAGTTGTGTTTGAAAAACCAGCTTCAATAACTGCTCTCTCATCGTTGTTGTTGTTGTTGTGACGGTAGATTATTTGTGGACTCGATCGATTTTTTTCCATTTTTCAAAATATTAAAAAATACATTTTACAGAAAAGTTTGTTTAAATGAAAATAAAAAATATAACATTCTACACTGGTGACACTGAGAATTTGTTTCGTGAAATCAGTATTTACTTATTAAAACATACATTTTATAAAAAGCTTGAAATGAATAGTTAACAATGATTTTTATTTGAAGGCTTAGAGATAATTTTATTGGAAAAAATTAAATAAAAGTCTTAATATAATAATATATAGAATTGTATTAATAAATACACAATTTTAGAAACTTTTGAATAAACAAACACAACTTTTACGTAATGCATTTTTAAATGTTTAAAAAACCTAAAAATATTTTGTTTTGCGAATTGCAATTATTTTTAAATAAATATAAATTTATCCAAAAATATTATTGTGTATGTTAGTTTGTTACTTTCTTTTGGTCCCAGTGGACCAGGCTATGGGTGCAGTTTCAGCACATTCCTTGCCGGATTGTATATGTTGTTGAGTTAAATTATTGTTTGTTGGAATATTAGTGCCATTTACTTTTTAATGTTTCATTTAATTATATTTTATTTATATTTATAAATATAATGTAAAACTAATTTATATTTTATTTTTACTTATAATTATAATGTTACAGTTAATTATATTTTATTTATAGTTATAGTTTTAATGTAAAAACTATTTATATTTTGTTTATAGTTGTAATTTTAATGTAAAAACGATTTATATTTTTTTTACTTCTACATATAAAGTAAGAATTATTTATATTTTATTTTCTACTTATAATTATAATGATACAATTAGTTATATTTTATTTATAGCTATAGTTAGAACTTTAAAATTAATTATATTTTATTTATAATTATATGTTTAATGTAAAATTAAACTATATTTTATTTATACTTATAAATATAATGTAAAAATAATTTCTGTTTTTGTTTTATTTATAATTATAATGTTACAATTAATTATATTTTATTTATAGTTATAAATAGAACGTTAAAATTAATTATATTATATTTATACTTATAAATGTAATGTAAAAATGATTTGTATTTTATTTTTGCCTACAATTATATAATTTTACAATTAATTATATTTTATTTTTGCCTACAATTATATAATGTTACAATTAATTATATTTTATTTATAGTTATAATTAGAACGTTAAAACTTAATTATATTTTATTTATATTTATAATTTTAATGTAAAAACTAATTATATTTTATTTATACTTATAAAATATAATGTAAAAATGGTTTGTATTTTATCTTTACTTATAAATATAATGTAAAAACGATTTTTATTTTATTTTTACTTATAATTATAATGTAAAAATTATTTATATTTTGTTTATAGTTGTAATTTTAATGTAAAAACGATTTATATTTTGTTTTTACTTCTACATATAATGTAAAAATGATTTTTATTTTATTTTTACTTATAATTATAATGTTACACTTAATTTTATTTTATTATAGTTATAATTGTATATGTTAAAATTAATTATATTTTATTTATACTTATAAATATAATGTAAAAATAATTAATATTTTGTTTTTTCTTATAATTATAATGTAAAAATTAATTATATTTTATTTATTGTTATAATTATAATGTTAAAATTAACTATATTTTTTATAGCTAAAAAAATAATGTAAAAAATAATTATATTTTAATTATCTTTATAACTATAATGTTAAAATTATTTTTATTTCAAAAAATGTAGTTAGATTTATCTATGAAAAACTACATAATAAAATTAAATAATTTCAAATGCTTACTGTTTATAAATAAAATAAGTAACTTCAAATGTTATATTTTTATAAACAAAATAAACAATTTCAAATGTTTATTTTCTTTTTATAAATAAAATAAATAATTTCAAATGTTTACTTTCTTTTTATAAATAAAATGAATAACATTCACTAGCTTTTCATTACCAGAACTTTACTTTCATGTCACAAACATTAGTTGTGCGCCATGCAAGTACCATTGCATTGGTGGCACAAGATCGGACATTTTCCAAATCGAAAAAAATGAAGTTATTAATCATTATTTTTTGTTGTACATCCCATACTATGAAAATCAAAGGTATATTTCCACAGTATGAAATGTACAACAAAAACAAGCATTTATAACTTCATTATTCTTATTTTTCTATTTCAAAAAATGTCAGATTCTTGTGCCACCGATAGTACATGGTACGGTAAGTATCGTATTTATGGTAATGACGTAATGCAAAATTATGGTAAATTAAAGAAATTTCGTATGACAATTTATTGGAATCCTGACAATAATTATAAATAAAAAAAATATATAAATATAAATTCTAAAAAAGTTCTAAATAAAGTATGTATAAATTATATATAAATTATATTTAAATTATAGATATATTATAAATTTATTATATATATATTATATATAAATTATAAATAAATTATAAATAAATTATAAATTAATTATATGTAAATTATATATAAAGTATATATAAATTATGATAAATTTTATATATAAACTATAAATAATTTTTTTTATAAATTATAAATAAATTATATACCAATTATAAATAAATTATATATAAATTATGAAAAAATTATATATAAATTAAAAAATATATATATACAAATTATAAACAAATTACACGTATATAAATTATAAATAAATTAAGTACATAATTCATAAAATACTCAAATAAAAAAATGAAAGAAAAAAACTTAAATCACCAGAAACAAGATATAGAAATACCAAACATATAAAAATTATCAAAAACACTAAAAAACAGAAACCACTAAAAACAAAGTACCAAAAATACTTAAAACACCAGAAACAAAAATAAAAACACAAAAAACACTAAAAAAGTACCCAAAATATTTAAACACTAAAAAAACAAAATATCTAAAAACCAAGTTGTAAATGAGAATCATTATCGATTTAGTAAAAATATTATTTTAAGTTTTTGTTTTAATTCTTTCATTCAATTGGGTCTTTCATCCGACATTAGGCTTTTGACCAATCAGCTGTTTTTAATAATTTATAGACATGAGGCTTTTGACCAATCAGCTGTCTTGAAACAATTTATAGACATGAGGTTTTTGACCAATCAGCTGTCTTGAAAAAATTTATAGACATGAGACTTTTGACCAATCAGCTGTCTTGAAACAATTTATAGACATTAGGCTTTTGACCAATCAGCTGTCTTGAAAAAATTATAGACATAAGGCTTTTGACCAATCAGCTGTCTTGAAAAAATTATAGACATGAGGTTTTTGACCAATCAGCTGTCTTGAAACAATTTATAGACATGAGGCTTTTGACCAATCAGCTGTCTTGAAAAAATTTATAGACGTGAGGCTTTTGACCAATCAGCTGTCTTGAAACAATTTATAGACATGAGGCTTTTGACCAATCAGCTGTCTTGAATAATTTATAGACATGAGGCTTTTGACCAATGAGCTGTCTTGAAAAAAATTATAGACATGAGGTTTTTGACCAATCAGCTGTCTTGAAAAGATTTATAGACATGAGGCTTTTGACCAATCAGCTGTCTTGAAAAGATTTATAGACATGAGACTTTTGCCCAATCAGCTGTTTTTAAAAAAAATGTAGACATGAGGCTTTTGACCAGTCAGCTGTCTTGAAAAAAATATAGACATGAGGCTTTTGACCAGTCAGCTGTCTTGAAAAAAATTATAGACATGAGGCTTTTGATCAATCTGCTGTCTTGAAAGAATTTATAGACATGAGACTTTTGACCAATAACCTGGCTTGAAAGAATTTTTAGACATGATGCTTTTTACCAATCAGCTGTCGTGAAAAAAAATATAGACATGAGACTTTTGACCAATCAGCTGTTTTAAAAAAAATATAGACATGAGGCTTTTGACCAGTCAACTGTCTTGAAAAAGAAATATAAACATGAGGCTTTTGACCAGTCAGCTGTCTTGAAAAAACTTATAGACATGAGGCGTTTGACCAATCAACTGTCTTGAAAGAATTTATAGACATGAGACTTTTGACCAATCAGCTGTCTTGAAAGAATTTATAGACATAAGACTTTTGACCAATCAGCTGTTTTGAAAAAATTTATAGACATGAAACTTTTGACCAATCAGCTGTCTTGAAAAATTTATAGACATGAGGCTTTTGACCAATTAGCTGTCTTGAAAAAATTTATAGACATGAGGCTTTTGACCAATCAGCTGTATTGAAAAAAATTATAGACATGAGACTTTTGACCAATTAGCTGTCTTGAAAAAAATTGTAGACATGAGGCTTTTGACTAATCAGCTGTCTTGAAAAAATTTATAGACGTGAGGCTTTTGACCAATCTGCTGTCTTTAATAATTTTTAGACATGAGGCTTTTGACCAATCAGCTGTCTTTAATAATTTATAGACATGAGGCTTTTGACCAATCAGCTGTCTTGAAACAATTTATAGACATGAGGTTTTTGACCA